>JANIPN010221326.1:0-16098 GCA_027478595.1 Erythroxylum anguifugum | reverse complement strand
AGAGACAGTCTCTATTGGCTGTTTAGGTTTGAGTTTACATACAGACACATGGATCCTGGCTTCGGGAAGGTCCCGGTAACAAAAATTTTTATTTTCCGCACCTGGTACATGTGATGTACCTCCCGGGATTTTCCTACAAAAAGATCTCACATAACGAGGTCCTTCTCTTTTTCATAAGTTTTTAAAACATTTTTCTTCGAGTCTTTTGACTTATATTTTACTGAAACATTTAATATGTAGTACTTCTCTTTTAATTATTCAACTTAATCATTTCTTTACTTAGCCTAAACATTTTCTTACAATGACTTGTTTGTTTTATTTATTTACTTGTCTTCTTTCTTGTTCGTATATGTATTTGCTTATTTTATCTTTTATTTTTATTGTTTATCTACTTCTGTATTTATTATATTGTTTATTATATTACTTATTTTTATATTTTGTTTATACTTATTATTATTATTATTATTATTATTATTATTATTATCTTTTATGTCTAGTTTTATTTTTACTATTTTTTCATATGGGTCTATCGGAAACAATTTCTCTACTAGTTAAAGATAAGATTATGCATTTTTAGACCTTTTTATACTTTATGTATCGGTGAGATTTTTACTATAATATTGTTGTTGTTAATCCCAAGATTGTTTCTTATGGTGGATCCATACCACTTTATTGTATCATGGAAAGTGGTACTTATTTAGATCTGATATGTTTCTAGGCACTTGAAGTGATTAGGCTTGAACAGAAATCACAGCTCATTTGTGAACTAGATGGACAAGTTATGAGATGTGTGCATGATCAGAACGACAATCATGTCATTCAAAAGTGTGTTGAGAGCATTCCCACGGAGAAAATTGAACTCATTATTTTTGCTTTTCATGGTCAAGTGACAGGACTTTCTACACATTCTTATGGTTATGTTCTGTGTTATAATATCTTCTGCTTTGCTTTTTATGCCGTTCTTTACTTGTTTGGTACAATAAAAGAAAATTTTATTTTTTGATTTGGTATATGCAAAGAGTTCTGGAACACTCTGTAGATAAGCCACATTGTTAGTTTATAGTTGATGAGACCTTAAAGTTTTCCTATGCTCTTTGCCAGGATCAGTATGGCAAGTATGTGACTCAGGTAGTTGTTATCGCCTATCATCTTGAACTTTTCTCTGCCCATGACCCTTAGATCAGTATGGCAAGTATGTGACTCAGGTAGCTGCTATGTCTTATCATCTTGAACTTTTCTCTGCCCATGACCCTTAGAAACAAGTTTTTGCCTTTCCAAATCTGTCAGCATATTTTGGATTGCTTATTTCACAGTTGTGGAGCCAACTCATATGCTTTTCTAAATAGTTGTTGTTCAGTTGCTATTCCTTGATATTTTCAACATTGTTTCACATAATCTCGCTTATGAACACTAATATCGTTGAGAGATTCACATATCCATTATTGTTATGTTCATATGTTGGCTTTTTTCTTTGTCCACCCAAGTGACTGGATTGGTCGATTTGTGCAATGCAACACTTTGAATGGTCACCTTGCCATGCCAATTCCAAAGAGGTTGTTGACGCCTTTAATATGTTGCCCCAGATACTAAGAGGGAAATTTACTAATATGTATTTTGTTTTCCATTTAATTGTTTGTATGTTTTGATACTGATACCCTTTTGCTAATTTTAATCTTTTGGAACAAACTTTCACCACTAAGCATCTCATCTGACATAAATTCTATGCTTTGGAAAGAGGAAAGCCTCATGAAAGATGTAAAATTCTTATTAAGTTGTTGCGTCATATTGTTCAGCTGAGCTAGCATGAGTTTGCTTCCAATGTCATTAAGAGGTGCTTGGAATATAGCATTGCCACTGAACGGGAACAAATAATTCAGGAGATACTTGGCATAATGAGGCCAATGATAACTTATTAGTAAGTTTTAAGCAGTTGTGTTTGAAGTGAACTGATAAGAACCAGAGACAAAATGGGAAAGCTTAGCTAATTGAAATGAGAGATTGTAACAGAGAATGACGTGCAAGAATCTTAACACAAATTCTCTAATAAAATAGTTCGTATGGAGAGGACAAGGCTCTAATTACAAATGATAATAAATATTTTCCATGCCAAGAAAATAAATCTTAAACAAATATATACTAGATGAACATGAACAAATAACTAAAATTCAGGAGATAGTTGGCAACGTGTTGAATGGAGAAGTGGTTGTGCGAAGTAGATCATGTCTTCCTTAAATCCCTAAATCCACGTGCTCAAGATCATATAGCTGGTGAAGTTGGGCTTTGTCAAAAGATAACTTATCACAATCTCCACGTGGTCTCTTTCTAGAATAAATACGCAAGGGTGGTTTCTTATCATTGCACCCCCCATGAAAAGATATCTTGTCCTCAAGACAAAAATTAGGAAACTGACCAACTAGTAGATCATAGCTTTCCTAGTTGGCTTCTTCAAGAGGACGGTCCGCCCATTGGACCAAAAGTTCTAAGGATTGTACACCCCCTTCACGAACCTATCGATGAGCAAGAATTTTGGCAGGAGTCAAGATGAGTTCCCAATCTGTATTTAAAGGGAGAGGGGCTGGTGGCGAACTTGGGATGTGGCCATGAGCAGGGCGTAGCAAAGACACATGAAACATGGGGTGAACTTTTGAGGAGGCAGGGAGTTCCAACTCATAGGCTACAAGTCTGATGCAGCGAACAACCTTGTAAGGTCCAAAAAATCTAAGTGATAATTTTTTGTACCTACGCTTCGCCAGAGAACATTGGCGATAAGGTTGAACTCATAGGAAAACAACATCACCAATATTGAAACTCAGCTCCCTTCTCTTAGTGTCAGCTTGGGCCTTCATTCGCGATTGACGCTTTTAAGAGATTTTGTTTTAAAAGTTTCAACATGTCATCACGAGCTATCAGTTGTTCCTCAAGGTCAGCAAGTTATGTTTCTCCTAGAATATAGGGATGTAAGGTAGGAGGCTCTCTGCCGTAGACAATTTTAAAAAGGGAAGTCCCAGTTGAAGAATGAAAGCCGGTGTTAAAGGAATATTCAGCCCAAGCTAGAAACTTGCTCTAGGTATGGGGTTATTCATAGGCAAAACATCTGAGATAAGCTTCCAAACATCTATTAACAACCTTTGTTTGACCGTGAGACCGAGGATGGTAGGCAGTGCTCATATATAGACGGGTTTGGCTAAGCTTGAAAAGTTTATGCCAGAAAGCACTAAGAAATATGACATCTTTATTAGAGATAATGGACCTTGGGATGCCATGTAAGCGCACTATATCCCTGTAAAAAATAGTACTAACAATTTTTACAGTAAAAGGGTGAAACAAGGGAATAAAATAAGAATACTTGCTAAGACGATCCATGACAACCAGGATTGTATCAAAACCACCAGATTTGGGAAGCCCAATGATGAAATCAAGTGAGACATCTTCCCATATTCTTTCAGGTAAAGACAAGGGTTATAGTAGTCTAACAGGTGCCAATGTTTGGTATTTGTTCTGTTGATAGATTAAACAATTCTAAACAAATAACTTGACATCATGCTTCATTCGTGGCCAAAAAAAATTCAAGGAGAGACATTTCAAAGTCTTTAAGTACCCTTATATTTCGCGGTCAAAGTGCTATAAGATTCGAATAAAAGCTTTCTGTAGAAGAAGTGAATGGTCAGGAATCACCAGATGATTTTTAAAATAAAGCTTCTTGTCCACTATCTGAAACTCTAGATATAAAGTAGGATAGTGAAGCTATAATTTCCCGAGTGCAGGGGTCTTTTGAAGTGCATCATGTAATTCAAAAAATTCAAGAGGGATGGGAATAACGAAAGACAAAAAATTTGCATGCTATGGATGCCTAGAAAGAGAATCAACCCCCTCATTTGTTTTGCCAGCTTTATAAATTATTGAGAAATCAAACGGAAGCAATTTCAGGAGAAGACGTTACTGCTCTGTTGTGGTAACCTGCTGGTGTAACAGGCATTTGAGGTTGTAGTGGTCAGTTTTTACAAAGAAATGACGTCCCCATAAGTAATGTCGCCACTTTTGCAATGCCAACACTAAAGCTAATAACTCTCGATCATAGGTAGATTTCAAACGATTGGAAAAGGAAAGCCCCTTACTGAAATATGCAATTGTGTGAGCAGACTGAAGAAGGATTGCACCTACACCTTTTGAAGAAGCATCACATTCCATTTTGAAGGGCTGATTAAAATTTGGTAGACATAAGATAGGCACAGTAGTCAATACACGCTTGAGTTTTTGAAAAGCAATTTCTGCTGCAGATGACCATTTGAAACCATTTTTCTTAGTGAGTTCAGTCAATGGCCTTGCAATAATCTCATAATGTTGCATAAACCTTCAGTAATACCAGGTCAAGCCCAAAAATCCCTTGAGCTCCTTGACATTAGTAGGCACTGGCCAATTCAAAACTGCTTAAATTTTATCTTGATCAACTCCCACACCCATAGAAGAGATGACATGCCCTAAGAAAGAAATATGTGTTTGGCCGAATAACATTTGGAGGCTTTAGCATAAAAGTGATTTTCATGGAGAAGTTAAAGGGTGAGTTGTAAATGCTTGAGATGTTGCTGAAGGTTTTGATTGTAAATTAGTATGTCATAAAAAAATAAGGATACATTTTCGTAAATAGGGTCTAAAGAGATCGTTCATGGTGGATTGAAAGGTAGAAGGCGCATTGGTAAGGCCGAAGGGCATGACAATATATTCATAATGACCAGAGTGGGTTCTAAAAGTCATTTTGTGAATATTCAGTGGATGGACACGTATTTGGTGATAGCCAAACTGCAAGTCAAATTTTGAAAAATGGTTGTCCCATATAGTTCATCTAATAGCTCATCAATGTTAGGTATGGGGTATTTATCAGGAAGATAATATGATTAAGGCTTCTATAGTCTACACACATATGCTAAGAGTTATCATTTTTCTTAACTAATAAAACTGGACTAGCAAAAGGCTAGTACTTGGGCAAATAAAACCCGTTTGTAGCAAGTCAGAGACTTGTTTCTCAATTTCTGACTTTTGAAAATAGGGATAATGGTAAGGCCGAAGGTTTGGTGGTTTGGAATTTGGTAGCAAGTGAATGGCATGGGTGTGGTTTCGAAAATGTGGAAGGGTGTTGGGTTCCCAAAAGATATAAGCAAAATCGTTAAGAAGATCTTGAATAGCTAAATATAGAGTTAAGTTGGTATTACCTGAAAACTAGCCTATGTGGGAAAAATATTGAAAAGTGGCCTTTGGTTTGGGCTGTGTGAGGGACCCCTTGGAGCTTTATATTGCTTGCCATCTAAATTAAAAATTAGGAACATCTCATTCCAATTAGCTTGGACAGTATTAAGGGAAGCAAGCCATTTGATTCCTAGCACCAGATCAGCACCTCCAATGAAGAATGAGTAATAATCTTGGGTGATTATCAATCCTAGAAGTTGCACTAAAATATCACAACAAATTTGATTGCAGCGAATTACATCTCCGTTACCAATCTGAACTCCAAAAGAAGGAATGAATTGAGTTGGCAAGCTAATTTCTTCCACAATTTCTCAGCAATAAAGTTATGTGTCGACCCACTATCCACCAAAATTAGTACTTTGCGTCCATGAATTCTCCCTTGAAGCTTCATGGTAGTGTCAATAGTCTTACCCAATATTGCGTGAAAAGAAATTTTGGCTACGACTGTGACAGGTATATCACCATCCTTGTCGCTATCGTCTTCTCTATTAGTTGGATTGTCACCTTCTGTGAGCTCCATTAAAGAGAATCTTGAGTTTTTGCAAGGATGCCCAGGCGCAAACTTTCGTTGCACCTATAATAGAGTCCTTTTTCCTGACGAGCTTGACGGTCAGCATCCCATTGGCAAGGTTGTTGAGACATATTAGGTGGCTGGTGTATTGGCTGGGTTGTGCACATAATAGGACTGCCTGATTGAAGAAGATGGGATTCACGTGATGGCCAGGAGTTGTTGGAATGTAGGCAACTAATGGAAGCCCAGTTGGACCCATTGTGTCCACGAATTGGGCCTGATTTGGCCTCAAATTCTAAAGCTAAACTCATCGCTTTATAGACTGTCCTTGGCTTATATATTCTCACGTCAACTTTTAATTCTTCCTTTAAGACACTTAAGAACACACCCAAAAGACAATGCTCAAGCCAATTATGAACTTGTGCAGCTCTCTTTGCAAACAACTGTCGATATTCTTGAATGGATCCCGATTGCTTGATATTGTAAAGATGCTCATCAGGATTCTGGTACTCCGCAGGACCATAATGCTCTTGCAATGCGTCCACCAACTCTTCCCAGTATATGAGGGTTCGTTCATTATTGATCCAGGCAAATGAGTCAACATCATCTCTTTCTAGATACATGGATGCAATCTCGACTTTTAGTTCGTCAGGTGTTTGATAGTAACGAAAACATTTTTCTGCCTTTAGGATCCACCCTCTGGGATCTCCTCCTTCAAATTTGGGGAACTCCATTGTGGTTTGATGCCGCTTTGAAGAATTCTTGGTCCACCAGGGGCCATCAACATCATCCTCATCAGACCAAGTGTTTTTTCCTTTGTCAGGAGGCCCTTTGCTTAATTCCCCTTGTTGGGTGTTACTAACTTGTACTTTAAGTGTGGCGACATCAGCTACTAATAAATCCATGGAGTCTAATTTAGTGGCACTAGATGAAAGTTGGTTGGTGATGGGATCGGTGTTTGGGTTTACAGGTGGATTTAAGGGATCATTTTGGGAAGCGGTGGATCGGGTGGTGACCATGATGGATCGGTAGCTCTAATACCAAAATGATAAGAACCAGAAACAAAATGGGAAAGCTTAGCTAATTGAAATGAGAGATTGTAATAGAGAATGATGTGCAAGAATCTTAACACAAATTCTCTAATAAAATAGTCCGTATGAAGAGGATAAGGCTCCAATTACAAATGATAATAAATATTTTCCATGCCACGCAAATAAATCCTAAACAAATATATACTAGATAAACATGAACAAATAACTAAAATTCAGGAGATAGTTGGCAACATGTTGAATGGAGAAGTGGCAGCACGAAGTAGATCATGTCTTCCTCAAATCCCTCAATCCACGTGCTCAAGATCATGCAGCTGGTGAAGTTGGACTTGGTCAAAAGATAACTTATCACAATCTCCACGTGGTCTCTTTCTAAAATAAGTGCGCAAGGGTGGTTTCTTATCATGAACTTTTGAGTTTATGCATTGGTAACCAGTGTCTGTGTGTTTCATCATTGATTCACAACAATGTTGGTTGAGGTTCATTTTTCCTTCTCCTATTCTATTCAGTCATTAATATAGGAGAAAAAGCATGTATCTTAATTGTTGTTGAAAGTTCACATGGAAATTGCCTAGTGTTTTATTTTTCTTTCATTTATTATATACTTTTCTTTTGTGTGATATATTAATTGGAGTCCACAAGTCTGTTGTGCATGAGAAGAACATATTCTGATTCTTTCTGTTCACAATTGCAAACTGATAAATGAAGTATATATCTTATCATGCAAGCCCATTTGTTGTGCTTAATCTATACATTAGCATCTTTTCAGTTGATATTAATTGGAGTCCTGCATCTTTTTAGATCTTTTGTTTGTTATCGTTGTTATATAACTACAAACTAAGCCAAAGTAATTTCGTGGAAGTGTTTTTCTTCTTTGAGACTTTAATGCTTCCCTTTTTTGTATAACAAATTTGATCACTAGTACAGTTTCCTGGGAATGTTGGAAGCAGAAGGATTTCAAAGCTGTTAAGAGTTATTCGAACTTTTTCTCATATTTGTTATTAATCATATTGGAGGCATATGTTTACTAATTTATTTCGCCAACTTGGTTCATATATCCAGACAATGATGAATGATCAGTCTGCAAACTATATGTGGTCCAGAAGATTCTACACACATGTAGTGATGATCGGTGGGCAATGCTACTTAGCCGTGTAAGAATTCATATTCATGCTTTGAAGAAATATACTTATGGGAAACATGTTGTCTCTCGATTCGAAAAGCAATTTGGTGAAGCTATATACTTACGTAATTTGACTACCTTTGACTCGTATCTTACATTGGTCATTGTGTATCTTCTCTTGATTATTTTTCTACATTTTTATGCTAACTGTTAAAATATCTTTTTGCCGTAGCATTTCTGTGTAACATTTTCTCTTTTTTTTCATCATTCCTTCTGCTGTGAATCTATGCATTTTCATATTGATAGCATGTCAAGTGTGGTGACGATTCCGGTGAGGCTATTCAGTACCTGCATTCATAGCATATCTTGTGGTAAAATATTTTTAACGACCAAATATGGAGGTTCGGTTTTATTGACATATGGGAAGCATGATATGTTAGTTTATGCTTTTGCAACTGGTTGGAAGCAATTTGATGTATAATATTATTATTTAATTAATAAAAAGACTTTTTTTAATTAAGTTAATTATATTTGATATTTTAATACTAAAGGTAAAATTTCTGGAATAATTATTGTGCAACTGAAATTATGATGAGATCATAATTATGATATTCAATTTACATTTACATATTGTTCCTAAATGTTTTTAGTTTTAGTTTCATCAAGACGAAATATTGTTGAAATAGTAAAACCAGTACACATTATGTTTTTTTTCTTATGAAGAAAATAATTGATCTCATAAATTAAAGTATAGAGACACTTAAACTAATGTATGGATGATTATAAGAGAATAAGTTATTGAACTGACCCTACTATGAGAGAATCCCAAATGAAATATTGCTTATGAGCCTATGGATTTTCTCATAATGATGGTTGTATAATTGATTCTTAGACTTGAGATTGCCAACGTGTCTCGTGTGAAAATTACTGTATTTTGATGTTGCTTATGAACCATCCTAGGACAATTCAGTCGGTAGTACTTGGATGTAGTATGAACTATAAGGAGATGACTGAGTAAGTCAATAAAAGATTTATCACTCTAAAGTAATTAGAGAGAATGTTCTACTGGTCTTAATTAGTGGTGATTTATAAAATTCTCTAGGCAGAGTGAATTGACATTTTAAAAGATATTTTTCAAATATTAATTATAAATCAATTACTAACTAGCAAGAACGAACATGATTGGATGAAAACAGTAAATACTGTATCTAATTGGAATATTAGATAACAAAATGATTAAATTATACCTCATAATCATGCATGGATAGGTTAAGTCAAATCACTTTGACATTCTTAATATTTGGGTAGTTATGACATGTTGCTCGATGTCAATCTTAATCTATAATTATAAATTGCTTAATTGGAGAATTAAAAATAAATTGTTGTGAATTAGAATTAGAATTTATAATCATTGTCAATATATTAAGAACCTAATAAGTCACACATTAAAATGTATTTTGTGAAAGAAAATTCAAGTTTAATTAAGTTAGACTTAATTATAAAGTTTGAAAAACTTTAGGGATCAAATATGAGATATTTGATTTTAATAAAATAAAATTAAATATAATTAGAGTATGATTTTAATTATAATTAAGGAATTTAACTTTAACAAAAATTACAAAACCCTAGTGCTTTTTCTATAAATAGGAATAAGCATCAAGGAGCTATCACTCCTACTTATTTTCCTCTCAAGAATTGAGATGCGACTCTGTAGATACCATTAGAGGTTGGACAAGTGAACACCTTGTGGTTGACACGGTGAAAAGTTTTCAAAGGATTTTAACGAAAAAATGCATCATGTACGATTTCTTACTTTACGATTTGTGTTTTATTACAAGTTATTCAATTATCCGGATCTAAACAAAATCTGTAAAAATTTTATTTTCTGCTGCACCAGTGATTCGATCACGGTTGGTTTTCAATAGTGGTATCATAGCCATGTTTAATTGTTTAACTTGAATTAGAGGCTTCATTGTTATTGATTTTGACAAATATTAAGGTTTGTTTTAAGATCTTGAATTTTTTCAAGAATAAATTTTTTTATGCCATTGTTTTGTATGTTCTCTACGACTGTTTTTTTCTATTCTGAAATTTTTATGCAACAATTATTGTTCTGAACAATAAATCCTTGAATCTGGAAATTGTTTCTTCACTTGCTCCTTGTTTTTGAGTTCTGGAATTTATGTTTTTCTTCTGAAAAATTTTATATGCATGTCTATTCCATCTGTTAGATTTCGTCTGCCTTGTGTGCCCTTTTTATACTGTCTACCTATGCTTGCGATTATGCTGCCTTGTTTTTGCTCCTGGTTCCTTGTTTCTGCTTGTGTTTTGCATTTACTGGGTGATTAAACTCACCATTGGCTTGAGGACCACTGGTGGAGCCTCTCTTTAGCGGCAAGACGTCGCTGGTGATGTTTAAGTAGTGATGCAAATGATTCGCATTGCCACTAGTAAGACGATCGACAATTAAAGCCCATGAAGTTCAGTAGACGATGCGGGGAGGCGGCAGTGATTCACCGCTAGTTGGATGGACGAAACCAGTGGCAATTGAGCCTAGAATCAGTGGCATCGCCACTGGTAAAAGGGAGGATGAAAATCGGCCACAAACGGAAGTAGGTGGCACGAGGAGTGATGGCGAAGGTAGTCCAATAACGTGGAGGCTGGAAACAGGCGATGATAATTTAGAGAAGACGGTTGGAGAAACGTGGGAACAAGTATGTGAAAACAATGGACATGTGTGAAAACAATGGACATGTGTGAGACTCGCGCCCACCGTTCTCTGGGAACATGTCTCAGCAGACATGACTCAATGTTCCCAATTGACTGCATGCGCCTACACAGTCAGCCTCTGCACACGCCAGACAGCCTCCCCTTCTTGTTTTATTTGATTTTAATACTTTTAGAGCCTTAATTTCAATTATATTAATTTAATGGAGATGAAATTAGTTATATTCTTAATAAAATTGAAAAAATGTTTTCTTTTCAATTTTTGAAAAATTGTTTTCAAGGGGTAATTTATTGGGAATATTTTGGAATTTAGTTTAATTTTTAATAGTTAAATTATTAAATTAAATTAGTTATCAAATCAATAATTAGAATCAAGCAAAGGTTTTAAATAATTTCTTTATAATTAGATTATGATTGAAATTATAAATATAGTGAGATTATATTATTTTAACGAAACCAATGCTTTTTTTAAATTTTAAATCCCTCAATTAAATATTATGTACATGTTAGGAACATGATAGTTCCCTTCCATTATTTAAAAATAAAATCAGAATTCTGTTTATTGCTTAGCTTGTTAAGTAAACTCAAGGCCATTTTAACCTGAATATGTTTTATCTTAAATTAATAGGTTATACTTAACTAAATTTGTATGATTTGGATGAGAAAACTTATGATCATATGAATTTAGAGGCAACGTTAGGAATAATATATATGATATAATTTGGTAAAAGAGTTCTCACCTAATGTTTTTAGGAGTTACATAAGATATGATTAATAAAGTTGTTATCTATGTAATCTAAATTTAGTTGGTTTATTGAGTAAACTTAAGATCAATTATTTTTTAATGAGATCCTAACCCACTAGGAAATTATTTGGTAATTTCTCGATTAAATAGTGAAGGTTATTTTTTGAATAAAATAGTCCTTATTTTATTTGATTTTGGATATAAACTAATACATGTTCCTGTTATGTTTTTCGGTTATTGAATCAGAAGATGAGTACCAACCTGATGTTGAGAAACATCATGGATGCTAACAAGCTGACTGAACCTAACTTTTCGTACTAGTTTTGAAACTTGAGAATATTTCTCACGAAAGAAAAGATGTTGTATGTTCTTAATACTCCTGCTCCATTAGAACTTAGTTTAAATGTAGCTGATGAAGTTTGGGAGAGTTATCGACGTTACACTGATGATGTTGAGCAAGTCACATGTGTGATGTTGGTTAGGATGTCTTTAGAGCTTCACAGGTAGCATGAGAACAGGGATGCACCTACTATGATTATACATCTCAAGGAGTTATTTGGTGCACAAAGTAGGGTGAATATGTATCAATTCTCCAAGGCACTATTTCAATGCAAGATGGTAAAAAGATCTTCAGTTAACCAGTGCTTGCTGAAGATGATTGGGTATATTGAAAAATTAGCCCAATTAGATTTTGTTATAAACTATGAGTTAAGCGTTGATATAGTGTTGTAGTCTCTTTGTTCGAGTTTTTCAAAGTTCGTCATGAACTTCCACATGAATCAGAAGGACATGTCATTGACCGAACTATTGATATGCTCAAGACTGCGGAAGGGTGCCTTAAGAATGAATCCAGTTCTATACTTATTGTGGATTCTTCTGAGAGCAAGAAAAATGGCTCTAAGAAGAATAAGAACAAGAAACAGAAGGCTTATACTAATGTAGTAAAGCCCAAAGAAGATGTCAAGAAGAAGAGCAATGACAAAGGCACATACTTTCACCGTGGAGTTAGCAGACATTGGAAGAGGAACTACCTATCTTATCTTACTAACCTGAAAGATATGACGCTTAAGGAAGCTGTCTCTTCATGTACGTTTATGATTGAGATCAATCTTTCTACTTCCGTTCCACATACTTGGGTATTAGATACTAGATGTGGTTCTCATATATGTAATAACATGCATATATTAACATAGAGTAGACCATTGAGGAGAGATAAAGTGGACCCACGAGTTGGAAATGGAGCAAGAGTTGTTGCATTATCTATAGGAACTCATAGTATAGCTTTACCTTTTGGCCTTATACTATAACTAACTAATTGTCATTATCTTCCAGTTATTAATAAAAATGATTTATTATGTTCCAGTTATTACAAGAAACATCATTTCTATTTCTTATTTATATTTGAATGGATTTGTCTTTATTATTAAGAATAAGAGTCGTTCTTTTTGTAAAGATGATGTTTATTATAGATTTCGATTATTTAAAATGGTTTGTATGAGTTAAATCTTGAAAGGACGATTCTTAACATAAATAGCAAGAAAAGAAAGTTAAGTGATCAAAATTCATCTTATATATGACATTGTAGGTTAAGTCATATCAACAAAAATTAGAATCACAAAGTTACATAAAGTAGGATATTTGGATCATTTTCACTATGAATTATATGAAACTTATGAATTTTGTTTGTTGGGAAATATTACCAAACTACCCTTTAGTGTAAAGGGACAATATGTCAGTGAATTATCAGAGCTAATACATTCAAATGTATGTGGGCCTATATCCACTAGTGCTTGAGGGGGTTTCTCATAATTCATTACGTTCACAGACGATCATTCTAGATATGATTATGAGTACTTGATGAAACAAAAGCTTTAATCATTTAAAAAGTTCAAAGAATTTAGACTTGAGGTTGAGAAACAAATAGGTAAAAGTATTAAAACACTTAGATCAGATCGAGGTGGTGAATACTTAGACCACGAGTTTATAAGAGAATGAGATTATCACATAATGGACTCCTTTTGCAACTCCACCACATAGTAAAGTATCTGAGAGGAGAAATCATATTCTATTAGATATGGTACGTTCTATGATGAGTCATGAAATCATACTCTATTAGATATGGTACGTTCTATGATGAGTCATGCAATCCTTCCTATTTACTTTTGAGGGTATGCCATTGAAACTGCTACTTACCTTCTAACTAGAGTTCCGTCCAAATTGGTTGACAAAACACTATATGAGATATGGACTGGTAGAAGACCAAGATTGTCACAAATAAATATTTGTAGATGTGATGCTTATGTGAAGCGTGCTATATATAATAAGTGTTAGCCCCAGAATTTTCTTTTATAATAAGCATGATTAGATTAATTTTGGGAGTATTGCTAGATTAATTTTTGTTAGAATTAATTAGCTTACTAATGTGAGTAAGATGTTATGAGTTAGGTAAATTGAATTAATTGTTAGGGTGGTAAGAATGTATAAAGGGCATAGTTGGAAGATCACTTAAGTTGGAAAGATTTAAGGGATTAAGGGAGGGCTTTTTGGTCATTGTAGCTTCATTAAATGATAGAAGTAAGACTTGGCTTGTGTGGGAAGGAGAAGAAATGAAATTAGAAGGAGAAAAGGGAGAGAGTGTCGTGGAGAGTAAGGGAGGAGAGAAAGAAGGTTTATTTAGGTCTTGATTTTCATGGTCTTAAGGAGTGATTTTGAAGTTTTTCCAAGAAGAAAAGAGCAAGAGGAGGTTTAGAGCTTTCATTTGAGCCAAGCAACAAATTGATTGGTGAAGGTTTGAGGTAAGTGTATGTCTAACCTTTTGGGTTTTGGAAGGGGTTTTGGTTCAAAGGTTTTAGGAAATGAATGGGTATGAGTTTTCTATAATCAATTTCATGCATTGGGTTCTTTGGGTTTGTCAATTTGGATGTCTATTGATTTGGGATTTTTGTGATTGTTGAAAAAAATCAAGCGAGGGAAGAAGAGCAAGAGGGGAGGCATATTTGAGCAACTTTTCAAGCAAAGGAACTAAGGTGGGTTTCATTTTTATGATTGAGTTAATGAGCCATGAATGTTTTTCAAAATAAATGGATTTTAATGACTTTCCAACTACCCTATAAATGTGCCTTCATTGTTTTCTAAATGCTTGAGAATATGCCATATGTGGTTGGTTGTGAATTTTAGGAATAACTTCAAATTGCTTCGAAATTTATGCTTGTGGTTGAATGAGATATGAAATGGTTTGATGCTTGTGTTTGAATGAGTTATGAAATGGCTTGATGCTTGTGTTGGAATGAGATATGAAATGGCTTGATGCTTGTGTTGGAATGAGTTATGAAATGTCTTTGATGCTTGTGTTTGGGTAAATTGTGAAATGATGACGTAAAATGCATATGAAATAGGTCATGCTTATGAAAAGCAAGTTTTGAAATGTGCCATATGGGTAAGTAGATTTTCAGTTCATGAATTACATGTTATATGGGTTTGGTAGTCCATCCAAGAATTGTCACGTGCATGTTGACCAAGATATAGGCTTCTCTCGCCTACCCGCTAATGGCACGGAGCTCCTTTATGGACTCCCTCAAGAATTTACGACTACACAGGACCATTAACTGGAATTGTGTAGTCCGTCATGTTTATAGATCTACCCAAACCATTAGTATGTGATTATGTGTTATTTGCATTGACAAGTTTGATGAATGCTTGATTTATGTGAGTTGTGAATTGGTTTGATATGTTGAGAAGTTTAGAAATATATGTTGTATGAATTTCAATGTAAATTTTGCTATGGAAAGGTAAAATTCCCTTAACTAAATACAAGATCAAAAGAGACATCAGCCTAGTTGCCTTTTCATGGTAGAGAGGGAAACTGTAGCCATTCAAAACTTGATTAGTGCTTTAGCTGATCAGGAATCCCTCTACAAACAAGCTTCTTGGATTAAGTGGCTCAAAGAGGGGGATCGTAATATGACCTTTTTTCATCATTCTCTTCTGGCCAATAGAAATAGAAACAACATTCACTCGCTCATAGGACCATCTGGCAGTAGAATTGTGGAAGTGGATGAGATTCAAAATTATTTCTTGGATTTTTTTCAAAGAACTTTAGGGGGCTAGAAAGACCCTCCCTTCCTCCCAAGCTTTTTGTGGATAAGTGTTTTCCTAATAGGGCACCAGAGGCTGTCTTTTCTAAACTTATCGCTGATGTCTCAACTCAGGAGATAACAGAGGTTCTCAATTCTTTTAATCCCAATAAATCTCCAGGCCCTGATGGCTTTAATGGTGTGTTCTTTAAACATACTTGGCATATAGTTGGGCGGGATGTCTCTAGGGCTATTCAAGACTTCTTTCGTCATGGGCGCCTCCTCAAAGAACTCAATTCTACGTTTCTCACTCTTATCCCTAAGGTAGAAAATCCTTCCATAGTCGGAGATTATCGGCCTATAGCGTGCTGTAATTTTATCTATAAGATGATTGCAAAAATTTTAGCGAATAGGCTTAGAGATTTCCTCCCTTCAGTCATCAGCCCCAACCAAAGTGCCTTTCTTAGGAATCGTCGTATAGGGTATAATATCTTATTGGCACGAGAGGTTTTCAAAAATTATCACCTCGCCAATAAACATAGGAGGTGTGCTTTTAAGGTGGACTTACAAAAAGCTTACGACTCGATCCACTGGGATTTCTTACTTAATATTCTAGGCGCTATTGGTTG
>JANIPN010221325.1:14229-40199 GCA_027478595.1 Erythroxylum anguifugum | reverse complement strand
GAGTAAGAGTTCAACGATAGCTGCTACATTCTATTCGGGGTGTCCAAATGCAGTACTATTTGCGATGAGACTACGCCGATCACACCCGTCATCCTTGCATCATGTGGCATGCTCGAGACATGCCTAGAACGCGTGGGCCATATGGGCATATCACCCAGAATGCTCACTATAGCGACTTCATAAGGTAAAACATACTATAAAAGTACCCCAAACAGCACCAGAAGATCTCTACTGTTCATGTGTCATATTGCATATGGTAGGCGCCTTGACACAATGTAATCGTAATGAGCGTGCTCTGCCTCAGGCTATCAACCATGCGCCAACGGTAAAATCCCGTGCGGCGTGCTTCGTCATTGCGCAGCTGCATTACGCCCGACTTTGTCTATTCTAACCTAGATATACGCCCGGAAGAGGTGTATCGCCACTAAATGCGTCTCTCAATTTAATAAGACATTTTATGCGATGAAACGACAAACTTGGGTGTTGGCGGTTACTAAGTTCTATCTATATAAGTTCTTATCGACCCCAGGCGTTCACTTAGATCGGACGATCTTTCGCTATGCGCCATGTGATCGACGCTAACGATAATGGATTGCTACTACTTACACAATGATAGTGTGATATGGCATAACACGCCTGGTGGTCCGTGTTCATCGACGGGTAATGTGAACCAATGCTGGTACAATCCCCTTCCCCTCCATTACCGTACTCGAGATATTTTGCTTATGTGGCATCACTAGCAATGCCGGCGACTACTGCCTTAGCAATGGACTTTGCGAATTTGGCAAAAATGAAAGCGGTGTTCTTTCCCACGGCGCGAGTGGGTACTATATTGCCGGGTGCACTGATCCAAACTACAACGATGATCTCTGCCTGAAGAACTGCAGTATGTGACTATGTAATATGCATGAAATGGAAACTTAAGCTCAAATAGGTAGCTATGGGCTCTCGGATATAATCTATGACTGGAATATCACCTCGTGGCGCTGCTGTGGTCTCAACTCGACCGGGAAGCGCGATTGCCGGAATCCCCAAGGCCGCCCAATGGCCGCGCCCGAGCCGGCCGACTTGCTCACCAAAGCAAAGGTGGCCATCACCGGTGGCACTTACGTACCTTTGGCAACGGGACCAGAGGTACTGACGCCGACAGGTAGTGACCCCACCGCTACGGCGGCATCTGCTGCACCTCCTGCGAGCACGATTTCAACCGGTGCCGCTGCGGGTATCACCATTGCAGCTATGCTTGGTTTCCTGATCATTAGCGGAGGACTATGGTTTCTCTTTCGGCGTGCACGTCAAGGTCAACGCAAAGGCCAACCACAATACCAAGATAAACAAACGCACCACCCTTCCGAGCTCCAGAATAGTGTGCGGTATCTCGAAGCGGAGACCCGACAACATAGGACAGAACTTCCAGATGTGCGGCCGAAGCCAGAGATGCCCTCTTGATTTAGCTCTAATATTATTCCCAAATACATACGCCGTACCTGAGCGGGCTGCATTCACCAAATGCATGGTTGAGGTACTGGACAAAAAAACTGTGCCACGTGAAAGAGCTCGCTGGAAATATGGTGGAAAGATCGCTACAATAAACGTCTCGGCGTCCAAAGGTACTCTTTGATCTAGTTTCAACTATGAATATCTATAGCGTAAATGTCATCAAGAGCAACACTGATTCAAGATATCCACATCCCTGCTTTAGCCATACAAACTGAATCTGACGGCAGTCTAAAGGTAGCCATTTCAAGAGACGTCACGAAAGGACGCCCCCATTGCTTCAGTCGATGTAACCCTCAGCCTTGCACCGCCACTTTGCAGGGTGCCCCACCAAAAATGAACTTAGCCCTCGTCGGAAAAGGGGATCCAGAATTTATTATTGGGTGCGGGTGCCGCACTCAATATCGTTCAAATACCGCTTCTATCATACAAGCGTTCATTTCGAGAGCGCTTCTGTCAATTATGAAATTAGATTAGATAAATCATGTCTATCTAGGATGAATGCGATGAGCTATTTATTACACATCACTCTTCTTTGTCATGAACCTCCCCCGCAGGTCCGATGCCCCAATACTTCTGGTCCCTGCGAATCGGCCAGACCTCCTCCGCGAGCCCCAGATGGGACGGATGACTCGGCACGACGCCGTAGCTGACATACATGCGCGCATAGCGCGAGAGCTCATGGTCATCCATGGCGCAACCGCCGTGGAAGAGAGCGTCCCAGCGGGGTCCGCGCATCGCCGTGCCGGCCGTGAGGATGGTGGCTTTGCGTAAGGGTGCGCGGTGGATCTTGTTGAGAAGGAGCCAGAGGATAGCGACGGCGGGACAGGCCAGCATCATAACCAACACGAGCGCCAGGATGTACACGCGCACCAGGTACGCAGGGCGTTTGGGAGACCCGATCGTCGGCACCTCGGCGACGCCTTCCTGGCCCGATGTCGCGGTGTTCACGAGAGCGCGCGCGATGCTGCCGTACAGCGATTCCCAATCTTTGAGGAGTGGGGCGCGGTGACCCATCATGGCTGGGCCAGCGGAGTCGTAGGTCAGTGGGTATAGAATGGCGGTCTCGCCGGATATGTCTAATAGGTTTGTAACCTGCAAAGACATGGGAAGTCCCGTCATGTAGAAGATCATGTGGTCGAGTGCGCTTGTGTCCAAGGCCGTACCGTTGGAATTGGGCGCGGAGAAGCAGTCGCTCCAGTCGGAGCCGTTGTAGACGCAGCTGCTAAGCTATACACCGTTAGTTGAGGTCCATCAATGACTCGCACGAACAGCATACCTCCCATGTGAACGTTGGCGAGCACGCGACACGCGCGGACCAGTAGCCCGCCATCTTGTGGTCGAAGAGGATCTGTCGCGACTCGAAGAGATCGGAACTTTGATCCTTTGTCACATCCAGGTTCACTGTGCCCTCATCGGTACCTACGACGGCATAGTACATGGTGTATGTGTTGATGTCCGTAGGTGTTTCGAACATAGAGGGCCCAGTCTTGTTCTTGTGGGTTTGACTAATGACTAGGAGGTCTCCATTGCCCGTGGCGAGATGGTTGACTTCTGTTGTACCGTCGGGGAAGGTGAAGTTGTGAAACATGCCCGCGCCCTCTTCACTTGTCTTCCATTCAATCTCGTTCTTGGCTGGACGGCATCCCGAGGACCAATTGAAGGTTACGATACCGTCGTAACGCACTCCTTCGATGTAGGAGAGATTGACGGTACTGCTGGGTCCCAGCTGGTACGGAGTGTTTGGGATAGCACCGCCAGCAGCAGTGAGAAGGCTGATGTACGTTTGCTGGCTCTTGTTGAGAAATGCATCAGGCGTGTAGTCACCGCCGTTTTCGAACCAAAGCCAGTCCATATCACCAAACCACATGCCCAACCCCCCGGCATCGTTAGAATTCGCAAGTGGCATTCCAACAGGCTGAAAGCCGTGGTCAGGTGCGGTGAAGCTTCCCGTGAAGATCATCAAGGTGCCCACCGGGACCAAAACCGCTCCAACAAGGATGAGCAGACCCTGAATTACCGCAGTCATGGGTGAGTAGCGAAAGAGATGCAGAACGGACCATGCGCCGCCTTCTCGAAGAAGTTCAATGTCATCAAGCCTGGTGGGTTTTCGAGAAGCAATGGCGAAAGGGTAGTACAACGCTAGCTCGGTAGCGATTTTGCGGATGATGATAGCAGCCGGTGTCAGCACGATGGAGAGCAGTAATCCAGAGAGAAACTGATCGACTTTGAGGCTGCCTGAGGGTAACACCCGTATACCCGGTCCTGATGATGGACAGCTGAGAATGTAACCAGTAACCCCAATAGTGGCGATCGCATAGACCGTCAGTGCGAGTATCCACCACCGCAGACTGCCAGTGAGACGAAATATGTTCTTGCCCAGCCGACCTTCCTGCATAACTGACATGGCAGGCACCGCATCCGGAGGCATGGGGGATTGGACGTTTGGTGGTATCAGAGGCATCACACTCGGCGACGGCATCGGGCCTCCGTGCAATCCTGGCGATCCGCCGCCGGCGTTGAGGAAGGGCGAATGCTGCGGTGGTAGAGGGCCATACTCATAAGCATCTCCCGCCAGCTTCTGAGATTCCATGGTGTCGGATGAGGGAGAGAACCCCGTGTGGTTATCGGAAGTTCATCAATGAAAGAGCGCGCTGGCTGCGCTTTTGAAGACCCAAGGTCGACCCTCCACCAGCAACTTGGATGCGGCATCTGCCAAGCGCACCGCTCCGACATCGAGCCAATCGAGGTGGATGCTGTGATCGTGTACGTCCGCATCTGTGGGCCATCCCCATGGCTTGTGTGTGGGGTGGTGGACCGGGGGGCTGGTTTGATAGGGAATGGATGGGTGCAATAGTGGCCGACATGTTGGATCCTTGCCCCTTTAGACGTCGCGCCCATCTCGGATTAGAAAGGTCCAATATTAAAAGGTGTCCGGTACAGCTGAGCACGGCCCGATGGCGCGGCGACGGTGGCTGCTAGCGGGAAATCCCCATCATCTCTCCTATGGAATTGTGGAGGGAGCTCGGGGGAGCAAAAGTTTTGTGTCGTCTGTTCTGCGGCCGGATCCAGCTTGTCTTTTCCGCACCGTAAGTTCCCAATACGCCACCGGGCATTATCCGCCTTCGACAAACATTGTATGCGCTCACGCCTCTTGGACGATAAGGCATTTTTCTCGTCACTAAGCGGCGCTAGTCAGCACCGTATTGCACGTGGCTGTGGGTGAGGAGTGTCTGATACGTGCCGAGCCGGGATGTGCTGGACGTGCAAGCGCTGCAGCGACAATTCGTGACGATGGTGGTCTCGTGTTTGAACGAGGTTGACGACACCACGTTGTGTCTCCTCCATTCTCTCGCTGTGAGCTGTGAAGAGGGGCGAGGTGCTCGCTCGGGGCAGAGCACCGGGCACACTGTCCGAGCCTTATCCGCTTGTCCTTTAAATGCGCCCGGGGTAATTGGCAGCAAGGAGACAGACAAAAGAAAATGCCAGATTAAATTACGATCTGGTCCGCCGACCCCGCCAATACAAATACGTTTGGTGTCGCGGAACAATCGCTCTAATTTCAAGAGTGCGATTCGGATGACAAGAAGCACTGCGTCCTCGCCTGCATCGCTCTGAAGCATCGAGGACACGCTATCTTCCACTTATGCATTCTAAAGTTGACCTTTCGCGGCGCCGAACTCACCGTGATATCGTCGAACGAGGCAACCGCATCGATAGTGTACAAGAGACATGAAACTGAGATTTAGCGAATCGAATAAATAATGGCATTCGTGTTACAGTCCATTCTAATCATGCTCTACATATCGAGATAGTGCGTTGCTTCGAAATGATGCTTCGAAAGCAAGAGTTTGGTCCTGGGACATCTTGTCCTTGTCATAATCCACAGCTATGTGAAACGATATCCCATGTTATCAATAGTGCATAGCAGTAGTATATGTTCATTTATGGTTGTTGGTCGTTACTAGGACACAGTTTCCTCTACAACGGCTAAGTGTTGGTGCTGAAGGTCAACGCGTAGGTCAAACAACACGAGCGTATTACCGACTCTACCCGCGAAGAGTTCCACCTTTGACCGGGATTTGACTTTGTTCCCTAGTCTTCAGCTTGGATGGGAATTTAGGTGTCACCACTACCGAACTTTTGGGGTCGTCGGACAGGGTTTGGAGGTTGGTGCCGCCCGGGTTGTCACGTGTGTGCATCCGCACCTGGATTTTCTTGCTGTTAAAACTCTCCGCATCGACGCCGTGGAGTGGGATGTGGGTGGTGAGCATCAGGTGCGTCTGGCAGTTGGCACATCCGGCTGTGTTCCAGCGGCTCAGCACCGATTGCCAGCCCAGCAGTGACTCGCCATCTGTGGCCGAGATGAAGAAAGATCCGGCCGTTTGGCCGCGATTGACGCCTCTGACCGTGATAGCACCCTCGATCGGCTGAGGCAGTGGCACCGCGTTTTTCTCCGCCAAGGCAGCGTGCCGCTGGTCGAGCAAGTCTCCGTTCGCGTCCGTGAACGATCCGGGCCCATACGTGTATCCGAGCTGCCGCTCGATGTTGACAACGTCCATGCTTGTTACCGGCGAGCCGTCGCTCTTCTTGAAGGGATCAAGCTTTGTATGCAGTGTCAGCCAGTCGCCGGCGGGCTGCCCTGGCGTGGGACCTTGGCTGTCCATGGTGTTAGCGCCAGGGTACTCGGCGTATTGCGGCGTAATGTCTAGCTCGTCGATTTGGTTGTGCTTAAGCTGCCATAGCCAGAACATCCGGTCGATGTAGCAGTGATGCATGAAGAAGATGGGATCAAAGCCAGCTGTGTCGTTCTCGCCCTGCTCATGTTAGAGTATTTCTATGATGTCATCTAGCGCTTACCATGTCGCCATTGGCTTCTTTATATTTGTCTGGATCAGCGTTCATGACGGGAAGATTGAATCCGCCGATGGCTAGATGCATGTCGTTGTGCGGAGATTCAAGCGGTGTCACGAGCGGCACCTGCTGGGGCGTCTTTTTGCCGCCATCAAGTAGCTCGGTGTTGTACTGGCCTGCCGAGGTGGTGTTGGAGAACAGGGTAAAATTGGGGGCATCCAGACACTTCCGGAATTTCTCTGCGGTACCGTGATGAATCTTTTTCTCTACGCCCTTGGAGTCTTTCTGATCGAAAGAATAATACAGCCAATCTTTAACATTTTGGTTGAGAATGCGCGTCGGATCGTCCTCAGGGCTCTTGGGATGCTCAAACCGTTGATTCCACTCCTGGGCTTTCAAGCGAGCCTCCGCGTTGCCATCTAGCCCAGAGAAAGGGAAGCGCACGGTGTTGTATCCTATGGTTTTCGTATAGTCTCCATTGTCTTGAGTATACGATGTCGCTAAGCCGTGGAAGCATCCTTTCTGGAACTGGTACGAGTAGAGCGGGTTTTTGATGGGTTTTCCATTACCCAATATAAACTCCTTCTTTGTGATGGTTTCGGGAATACCGCCCTCCTTGGTATAGATATCGCACCAGTCTAGGAAAGGAAGGGTTACGGTATCACAACCGCTGATAGTCCGCATAGCATCTTCAATCCGCTTGCAGTACGCGCGGTGCCACGTTGGAAACAGGATCTGGCCATGGAAACAGTAGCCTCCCCACCACATGGGATTGGACCAGCCAGCCTGGGCGCGGTCAGCACGGTCAGCAGATTCAAAGGGTCTGTCGTACACCTCGGAAAGGCTCCCCATGGTAGCCGCCAATCACAAAGTGGGAGTTTAGATCATCGGGAGAGAGTTCTTGGATGCCTTTCCACGCCAAAACCAAGTTTTCGAGCTCTGTTGGCCCTGTGAAGCCAGTTTTGCGGAGTTCGAAATGGTCGCGTTCAACGTCCCGGAACGAGCGCCGCAGCCGCAGCCCTCGCACTGTGGTAGCCATGCTGGGGTGTTCACAATATAGTTACGAGAATATGAGGATACCCAAGTCGACTCTCGTTTCTTATTTCCTGAGTAGTGTTCAGGTTAACCTGGAAATGCCCGGCTCTTTATAGCAGAACTGAGCTCGTTCTCCGCCGGCAACCATGAGGAGCATCGTGAGTCGAACCTTATTCCGCTCTCGAATTCTGTGGCTTGGTCTAGAGCGGTCCTTTCTGGCCTGAATGGGACGACTAGGTTCCATTCACTGCAGCATTGCTAGCTCGCAGCTTCAAGGGAACTCAGGACGTTGCGCATTTCTCGGCAAATGTACCTCCAAGAAAGGAAGGGTCGCAGACGCCCGCGACCAAAGCCAGGCCTAATCTAGGTCCGGGATGGCGCATGTGAAGGTGTGAAGCGAGCGACCACATCGAACACCCTGAATTGGTCGATAAGTCGGTGGCGCTGGTCTAAAGCAGCTGAAATGCAAGCCGAGCTGAAATGCTGGAATGGCGTCGGCAAATAGGGCACGGCAGAGCTACCCCGAAGGTGCCCGCCTCGCCCTTATCCAGCCTAGTCACGTGACTGATCCAGACCTAATTCTGCTAGCGTTTGCAGGCCATGCGGTGTGAAGCACAAAGTATGCAAGTTGTAAGTTTTCCGATTGAATCTCTTTTAGCCGACTGCTATCGAGGAGACAGATACGGAAAGCCAGCACCGGCAGCCATAGGCGGTGTGGGCATTCAGCTTGGCGCCCGGCCTATGGCTGGAATGTTCCATGGCGCTCGCATCCGCACGAGAACTGGCGAGGATTTGGTCGTCGGCAGTCAAGCTTTCGCTCTTAGTGCCAGGAATGCCACAGGGCGCAGCAGATTCGCTTCTGCGGGGGCTCCTTTACCGCGACGACCCGCACTCACTACCCAAGGCTCGCAGCATTCCACGCTGGGCTGATGTGTGGATGCTACAGGCGGTAAGCAAGGCGAAGCTGAGGACGATGCGGCTGAAAGGCGCATCGTAGATGGCGAGAGCCACGAAGCCGCCCGCGAACGCCCCCCGGCCACATCGCGGCGAGTCTGTGATCAGTGAGTTCCTCTTGAGCCCTGGTGGGATTCTGATGGCCTCCTATAAAACGTGCCGATTGACCCGTGCGGAAGTGACCACGGCGACTCAGTCTCCTTGGCCACTGTCCAGTATAGTAGTTCGCACTTGCAGATATGGCGCACGGCAAGCCGCGGCACTTTGGCGTTCTGCTCTACCCCGGCTTCGAGATTCTTGACGTCGCTGGGCCGCTTGAATGCCTGAACACGCTGTCGCGCCTGCCGGGATTCGCAGATCTGCGCGTATATATGATAGCGCGCACGGTCAGCACGCACAGCCCCATCACGCCCGCGAACCCAGGCGACGACACCACGCCGAGCGACCAGACGCCAGGCTACATCGTGGAGAGCGCGCAGAAATACCTTCCGCAATATACGCTGGAGTGTCCGCCGAGCATCTGGACGTGCTGATTGTGCCGGGCGGCTACGGCTCCACGAGCACAACAGCCGAGACGGCCTTCATCCAAAAGGTGTTCCCCCGCCTCATGTACCTCTTCACCGTCTGCACCGGCGCCGGCATGGCGGCGGAGGCGGGCGTGCTGAATGGCTGCCGCGCGACCACCAACAAGGCGGCGTGGAGCCAAGTGACGAAGCTCGGGCCCCGGACCTACTGGGTCGCCCACGCGCGCTGGGTCGTGAGCGGCCAGTTCTCCAAGGTATGGACGACATCGGGGGTGAGCGCCGGCACCGACGGCATGCTGGCCTTCATTGCCGAGGTGTATGGCCAGTTCGCGAAGGACCGCGTGGTGCCCAGCATGGAGTGGATCGCGGCTAAGAACGCGAGCGATGATCCTTTTGGCACCTATTTTGGCTGCCAGGATGTGCCGCCCAAGGAAGGCTGAGGGAGAGAGAGAGGAAGAGGAATTGAGGATGGAGGTGAGGCTGACGGGATGGACTGTCGTCGATTGCTGTACATAGTGTTCATAGGAATAATGATAACATCTGAGTCGCTGTGCAATGACTAGCCGATCTCCAAGTCAGGTGCAAGAACGATCCGGGGAGGGAGTGAGTTGTTGTGGCGAATCACGCACCCGATTCAGAGGGTCCGATCAACCCCCGCCCGATGCCACTCCTGAATTCCAAATTGTGCATGTACCTGCAGCGGGCAACTATGTCAGCACCCGCGAACAGTACGAACTAACTGACTCGACGGCGCTGCACTAGGTCACATCTAACAACTGACACTCATAGATGAACGTCATGAGTCCATAGACCACATACATTGATATGCTCAGAAAATGAGCGAATACGTAAGAGGTTTGGTTATATCGTGAGAACCGACCCTGATGACATGTCTTAGGACTATATCGTGGCTGGCGGTGGAACGGCCGGGTGTGTTGTAGCTGGACGACTTGCTGAAGACCCTCATGTTCGCGTCCTGTTGGTGGAGGCCGGGGAGCATAGTGAGAACCTGGAATCTATGTATGCTGGTCGAAGACCTACCGCATGTCACTATCGGATACTGACGGACAGAACAAAGACATATAGCAGGCGATTGCTACGAGCTTTACGTAGGACCGAACAGCTGGAACCTCGAAAGCGAGCCCCTTAAAAATGCGAATGAGCGCAAACTCGACCTGTTTCGAGGTCGTTTCTTGGGAGGGTCCAGTGGACTCAGTAGGAATTCTCATATCCATTAGTTCATGAGCGACAAAAGATGTGACTAACATCTCGAAGACTCGACGCTTTGCATTCGAGGGACGAAACAGGACTATGATGACTGGGACCTTCAAGGTTGGTCTGGTGAAGAAGTCTTCGCGGCAATGCGGAAAGCCGAAACTTTCCATCCGAAAGATTGGTTTCATGCGGTTCCTGAAGCTCATGGTACAGACGGTCCGATTCATATCGAGCCGTACGATATCGCTCCAATTTCCAAGTTATTCTTGAAATCATACCAATCGCGTGGACTTCCTCTTCATCACGACATGTTCTCCACGGGGGATTATTCTCACGGGTGCGGTCATGCTCTGCGGACCCACAGTGAAGGAGTAAGGAGCACAGGTGCCGACTATGTTACGAAAGGTCGGGCTCGGGGAAACGTCGAAGTGCTGACCAACACTCTGGTAGATAAAGTGAATCTTGAGAAGCATGGAGATAGCTGGCGAGCTATGAGCGTGGGCTTGATAGGTTCGGATGGCACCCGGAGTACAGTACGTGCCCGTCGAGAAATCGTGTTGTCGGCAGGCAGCTACTGCTCACCTGCGATACTGATGAGGTCCGGGATCGGTCCCCACGAAGATCTGCAGAAGCTAGGCATTGAATGTCGCATAGACTCTCAAGGTGTCGGTCGGAATCTTCAAGATCACATCATTTGCATCGTGCCCTACCAGGTCGGAGAACCGGGCCTGACGCTTGATCACATGGCCTGGGGCGCGGATGTGGCCTGGGGCACGGATGCTCGAGCAAAGTCTCTATCACAATACAAGGAAGACAAGACAGGGTTCCTCGCAGCTATCCCAATGGGCGCGGTCGCATACGCACGGCTTGATGACCGGCTCCAAGATTCCGGTCTCTGGCTAGAAGAAGCAGCCAAGACTCCACATGGACGGGATCCAATGGGTCTTACGCCATCACAGCCCAATATGGAAACCATCTTATTTGAATGTGCCCTTCCGGGTCTTGGAGGCGATGGCGAGCACAGTATTATCGCCCATTTTGTCGAGCTCTTCTCGGCACATTCCACTGGCACCGTCAAACTTGCCTCGGCGGACCCTCATGCCAAGCCGATCATCGATCATAACTTCTTCGAACACCCTCTTGATCTCGAGGTATTATCAGAAGCATGCCACTTCGCGAACGAAATAGTGATGCAAGGCGATGGCACTGCCTCGGTGATCAAAGGCGCCTGGCCACCGGATCAGAAGCATCATCTATTCCAGAACCGTGAGCAGTGGAAACCATGGATCAAAGATCATTGTCAAACCTGTTATCACCCTTCTGGCACGTGTAAGATGGGCCGCGATGGTGATGTAATGGCGGTCTTAGACGCCAAGCTGAAGGTGCGAGGTGTGCACGGGCTGCGCGTTGCTGATTGTAGCATCCTTCCGCGAGTGCCTCAGGGTCATACCCAGATGATTGCATATGCTACGGGCGAGATGTGTGCCGATTTCATCAAAGAGGATGTGAAACTCGCATGATCGGCGATGCGGACTGAGTGAGCGAGGTTCACATATAGCACGCTGTAGCTTCCCGCCTCGATGTGGACATTCTTCGATGCGTGCAATACTCTCACCGAGGCCGGGTTCTTAGCTCCAACGAAAGAGGATCGAAGAGTATGGCTATTTTCAGCTCACGTTCCTGAGGCCTCACGGCGCCCACGTTGAGCCAACGTACGGCTATTGGCTGGTCAAATTGAAGCGTTTAGGTGACTCAGCAAGCAGAATCCTCTTGTGGGCAACTCAACACATGGCGTAACGTTCCCTAAGCTTCGCCGCCACGCGCCCAGCTGCCAGGTGTCGATCAGGTTGAGCCAACGGTGTGATCGAAGGAAACGTCTGGCTGGCCGCCGCCAAAGTCATTCTCTCCCGCGGGGCAGTACCCCCCCTTCTGGAGGTCGCTCTACCTCTGCGGCCGCTGTTGGTTGGTGCCGGTGGAATGTAACCTCTACGCCTGCCGGTTTTTTTCTTTTTTTTTCTTTTTGTTTTTGAGAGCGCGGTTTGCACTTGCCCTCAGCACCGCAGTGCCGGGGTACGCGACCCCGCGGAGGAGGCTGCAGCTTCGCCCCGCTAGGCCCCCCTAGTCGCGTCATTGAACTGACCTATCGAAGGAAGTTCGGCGCTGGGTTGAACATGGTATGGCATAGCATAAGTTATCAATGCTCCCTATAGCGAGACTTTTACGAAGTGAATCTAACAACGTCATTCAATATCATGCCTGACAGCGTGCAAATATGATGAAGCCAACGATCGAAGAATCCGGGCAATAGCCGTCCATGATCCGCCTAAAGGGTATTAATTGCTACTACGTCGTGTTTCCAATTATACAAAAAATACGCTTCTGCATTAACACTTAATCCGCTCGCAGAATTCCTCTACAACTCTTATCAAGAGATGGTATCTTCAGCCAGGAACACTATCGGAAAGGGAAATCATTAGTTCGCTCCGTTGACTTTGTCGGCTCAGAGGATTCGCCGTGCCCGGGCGTCTTCGCACCACTGGGGACCGGCGTACAATGGGGGCCACAACAAGGCCGCTGTTGTGGAATTCAATTGACTCTGTCTTATTTGATAGGTGGGTCTCCCGGGTGCTAGAAAATTGCTTCCCAGGGACGCACCCCACCATATTAAGTCTCTTCGGCCGCCCTTAGAGCGCTGGTGCCAGGACAAGCAAACCCCCCTACAAAACAGCGTTCAATATTGTCTTTTGTTATATGGCCTTGCCGCAATCTTATGCACAATCTTTTGATGGAGTCCTCGTATATAGCAAAGCTCTCGTCGATCACTGCTCACCGCATCGATACATATGCGGGTCACCAAGTGGCTGACTTTGATCGACAACCGGCAAATGGGTTTGCTCGCTGACGGCACCCGCGTATTTTCCGCACCTGCCCTTTTGTAACCTTGCTACCGAAAAATCCGTCTGCTAGCGGGGGATTTTAGCGACGCCCAGTAGCGGTAAGGCGCCCACGCGTACGTACCGGGGGGGAGTGGTGGCCCTATATAGCCCTGCAATCCTACAGGACGTTTTTGGCGGACGCCTCCCTCACAGTGTCTTCCCTACTCCACCCGAACGGATGTGCACGCCCGTCGTGCCGTTCAAAAAAGTACCCACGATGTGTGTGTTCCCGCGTGAGACGGGATACCGGTGCTAGTTCCCACGCTTGCAGATCGCGGAACGAGCGAGCCAGTGAGTAAGTGGCGGTGGGTGTGTGGAAACTTGCCGACCCGTCCCAAACCCAAAGCAACGAGCTGGCGTGGCTTCCGGTACCAACTGCGATATGGCTGTGTGTCGAATGTAGACATATATATGTCGGTGCATGCGCGCCCTCCCCATGCCGTCAGGGAAGCACCCCGCCGCCTGACACATTTTGACTGGACTCTGGTAACTCACAATGGCGGATTCTGGTACGTGGTTCGCAAGCCCGAAGGAAGCCCAATCCCACTGACGCGATCACGTAGACATCAAGCATGTGGATGAGAAGGCCAGTGAGGCGGGAAGTTCCAAGGAGTCGACAGCCCCGTCGAACGATGGTCTCGTCGAGATGACCAGAGCGGAGGAGAAGAAGCTGGTCTGGAAGACTGATGTGCGGCTCGTACCGATGTTGTCCGCGCTGTTCTTCATGGCATTCTTGGACCGGTAATACCCCCACCATGACCTCGTTGCGAAGACGAAAGACACAAAGCGCATATCTCTGACATGAGTGCATAGGGTCAACATCTCCAATGCCATCACGCTAGGACTGCCCGAGGAGCTGCAACTTCAAGGAGAGATGATCAATGTGGCCCTGGCCGTGTTCTTCGCCCCGTACATCGTCTTCGAGATCCCATCCAACCTCCTCCTCAAGCGGTTCAAGCCGAGCGTCTGGATGCCGCTGTGTGTGTTCCTCTTCGGGATCATCATGGTCGGGCAGGGCTTCGTGCGCAACGCCGGCGGCTTGATTGCCACGCGGTTCTTCCTCGGCATGGTGGAAGCGGGCGTCTTTCCGGGCAGCTTCTACCTGATGAGCATGTGGTACAAGCGGACGGAGGCGCTGCAGCGCTTCACCATCTTCTTTGGCGCGGCAACCCTCGCAGCCGCGTTCGGTAGCTTGCTCGCGAGCGGCATCTACAAGATGGATGGTGTCGGCGGGCTGAGCGGATGGCGCTGGATCTTCGTGCTCGAAGGCATTGCGACTTGCGTGGTCGCAGTAGCCGGTTATTTCCTCCTACCCAACTTTCCCACCGAAGAAGCCTGGCTCAGCCCCAGGGAGAAACAGTTCATGGTTGATCGCCTCGTGGCCGACAATTATTCGCCCATCATGGTGGAAGAAAGCCGCAAGCGCAGCCTGATCCGACACCTGCTAGACCCTAAGCACTGGGCTGGCTGTTTCATGTATTTCGGTATCCTCGCACCGGCATACGGGATGTCGTTCTTCACCCCCACCATCGTGAAGGGATTTGGATACAACAACATCCAGACTCAACTCCATTCCGTTCCGTCCTTCGCGGTCTCGTGGGTGGTCGCATACCTGGTCGCTCTTGCCTCGGACCGGGTGGGCATGCGCTCGCCGTTCATCTTCACCTTGCTCGCCATCAGCTTTGCCATGACCGGAGTCTTGCTCAATATCACCGACAATGTCCCTGTGCAGTATGGCTGTGTCTTCATCCTGACCGTGTGCGTGCAAACGCTCATGCCGTTGCTCATTTGCTGGTATACCATGAATCTCAAGGGCAACTTTGAGCGCCAGATTGGTACCGGCTGGATGATCAGTATCGGCAACTTCGGGTCCTTCCTGGCCACCTTTTCCTTCATTAAGAGCGACGCTCCCAAATACCACCGGGGCTACAGCATCCTCCTGGTCGGCGAGTGTATTGTCACTGCAGCAGCATTGGTGTACCTGGTGTGCATCTGGCGCGAGAACCGCAAGATCGCAAAGACTACTGCGAATACAGATGTCAAGAATGAGAGCGATGTGAATCCACAGGCAGCCACGCAAAAGACGTATCTGTATTAGATTAGAGCAAGGCGGTCATGCCGAAATGAAGCAGTAACAATCGAACAATCTGTACAATGTTCCTTCAAAGAGTATCCCATGAAGTCGCTTTAGTTTCCGTAGGCTTCTACCCGACCTACCGGTACACATCGGATGTCATTCGTGCAGAGGCAGTCTGTACAACTCATGGTGGGGTCGATGTCAGAACACCCGCTCGCTCTGGCGAACGTCCGAATCATCCTCGCCATGCGGCCGCGTACCGTTCAAGCTTGGCTATCTTGGCAGCGATGCCGTAGGAGGCGCAACTCGAACAGCCGCACGTACCGGCCACCACCGCCGGCCAGAGCTCCAGCTCGCTGTCTCGTCGATAAGAGTGGAGTGCCAAAGGCGTAAAAAGTGGGACGGGGAAGGCCGTTCCAAGATCCACGCGGCGGATCAGGGTGGGACCCTGGAGTGTACGGGGAGCATGTCCCGCTCCATCGTTCGGGTGAAAATCCTTAAGTGATCGTCGCTCATGCCAACGTCTGCGCTCGAGCTGTTAGGGGAGGGGGGGAGGGGACAGACTTGGCTGGCAGCCCCGACGGTTTGGGTGTTGGGAGGGAGAGAGAGAGAGATAGGGAGGACGCCGCGGAGACCGCACTAAATCTCTTTTCCCTTGTGGCACGGCTGGTAGTCGATACGCTACGTCGCTTTAGTTCGCGAAGGGACCAAACCCAGCGGACATTGCCGCGTTGTATGAACGTTTTAGGGGAGGGAATTGCTTCGGTACGTCAGAATCACCAGAGTCTCTCTCCCTCCACGTGCGTCGCTTCATGGGCCAAGAACTTCCGATAGAGAGCGGATCCGAGGGGTTGGGCCCTTCCTAGCGACGCGGGAGAGCACGAGGCATCTAGGCCCCGACGACCCTCTCTAGGAAAGACAGCCGAAATGCGCTCGGATGCCCTTCACCCGGGCCTTAGCTTCGCCGGTGTGTAAGTGCCCGCGTACGGGTAACATAGAGTTGCGAATATTGCCTAGGAAAGGGAGGCGTTGAAGTGAGATTGTGCTCTATTCAGATAGCTAATGCAATTCTATGAATCTATCTTTTCCCGATGCCCACCATGCTCCAAAGGGCACACTTCCCGGCCCACGAACCACCTTCCAGGGTATAATCTTTGTTGTAATCTCCCCAAGTTGAATCTTGCGCGCAAGATGTTGCCAACGCGGTATAGAGATAGTCGTAACACATCTGCTGGCCCATCGCCTTGAAATCCACCTTTTCATCCTCGTCCTTGGTTCCGGGGTCACAGCTGCTTTCGTCGAACATCACCGTCAGGCTGATCTGGCCGCCGTTCTCTCCGCCGTCGATGAGGCCTGGCTTGGGTGCCGTTGACTTGGCACTGAGGATGATACCATCGTTCACCAAGTTGCCACAATACTCCGAAGCCGCGTCAGAGGCCTTCTTGTCGTTAAATCGCACCCAACCATCGGTGTTGATCTTCTGGCACACTGGTTCTTGCGTCCCGCTATCTGGTGCAGCACTAGGAAGCACCGCTTGAGTGCAGTCTCCTTCGACCTGATTACCCACACAGGCTTTTGCGCTTGACGGCGCCGAAGTCGTAGTGGGCGGGGCTTGAGAGGTTGAGGATGGAGGCTGGGAGGTCGAGGACGGAGGTTTGCTCGTGCTTGAGCTGGCTTGAGACGATGACGATGTGGATGTGGAGTTGGTCGATGTAGACTGAGAGCTTGTCGAGGTCTGCGATGCCGTCGATGATCCCGAGCTCGATGGCTGCGCGCTCGAGCTCGTGCTGCTCCCGCTGTTGGTTGTGCTTGCCGAGCCGGAACCGGTGGAGCTCGCGCTCGCGCCCGACCAGACGACGTACGCGTCCGTAGTGTCAGCCATAGCCGATGCCCACACCTCTTGCTGCTTGCTGTACCAGATGGAAGCTTGAGGATCATCAGCCAGGAACGAATCACCGATTTCTACCGCGCCAGCAAGTTCAGTTGGCTGGGCTGTGGTCGTCGTTTGGCTGGCAGTAGCCGAGACGGAGCATCCCGTCACCGTTGTGCATCTGCCAGTGATAGTTGATGACGAAGCCGTCGATGCGCCAGATGGTGTGAAGACAGAGACGGTTGTGTCGCAAGAGCTTGTGACTGTTGACGAACACGAGCTGCTGGATGAAGAGCTGGATCGCGTGGTAGTAGTCTGGGAGCTGGACTGCGATTCGGATTGGGAGTTGGACTTGGTGCTAGATTGAGAATCGGATTTGGTGCTGTCGTTCGAGTCAGACGAAGAATGGTTGTTATCGTCATCGTTGTTCTTGGGAGGGTCTGGGCCACCGGGCTGAGGCGTGTTACCACCGCCAGGTGCCGGGGGCGGGTTCCAACCACAGCAAAGTCCCCAAGATGAGCTGCCACCGGGCTTCGATTTGCAGAACAACGGGACTATACACCCACCGCCTGTATCGCAGAGCGGGCCAGTACACACCCAAGCGCCTGTCGGTCCAATGTCACCAGAGCTTGTTTTCGTAGAGACATATGTGACCTTAGACGTGGTTCCATCCTTCGACACAGGAATAATTGTGATAGGAATCACAGTTGTGGAGGAGCCTGAAGTGACCGTTTCGAACTGGCCACTTGTCGTACTGGTTACACCTGAGGTGTTGGGCGGCGCGGTAGTAGTACCACCGGTAGATGATGATCCTGAACCGCTGCTTGTGGTTGATCCGGAAGTTGAGGTTCCCGAGCTAGAGCCGGTAGAGCTTTGAGAGCCCGTGGAGCTTTGAGAGCCCGAAGAAGATCCAGAAGACTGGCCCGTAGACGTAGTTTGCCCTGAGGTCGAGCCCGTAGAGGTTGAAGAACCCGAGGATGAGCCCGTAGACGATCCCGAGGTGGAACCCGTCGAGGAACCTGAGGTCGAGCCTGTGGAGGTTGAGGATCCTGAGGTGGAACCTGTATTGGTCGAGGATCCTGTGGTCGAGGAGCCTGAAGTCGAGCCTGTATTGGTCGAACCTGTGTTGGTCGAGGATCCAGAATTTGAGCCTGTAGAGGACCCAGAAGATGAGCCGCTGGATGAGCTCGAGCTTCGGGTTGAGGTAACGAAGGTTGAAGACTGGCCAGTACCGATGGTTCCGCTTGAAGATGCAGTTCCCCGAGTGCTCGTGCTTCCCGTCTGACTCGGAGGCAGAGGGAATGGGACGGTAGATGAATCATACACGACACCAGAGCTAAGCAAAGAAACCACATCGGTGCCAATCGTGTACTTGGAGCTAGGCAGAACCGTAACTTTCGATGATGGCTCTGTAACCACGAATCCCGTCGCATTCGAGGAGTTCAAAGTCACGGTTGCATGATCCAATGTCAGGGTGATATCGGGATCATAAGTAGACGTAGTCGAGGAAGAGCCAGAAGAGGAGGATTTGGAGGATGAGACGACACCGGAAGAGGAGCCAGTGGCAGAGGAGCCAGTGGAAGCGGAACCGGTGGACGAGGAGCCGGTGGACGAAGAACCTGTGGTGTATGAGGAGGCAGTGTATGAGGCATCACGCGCTTGCCTGAGAGGGGAATTTGAGTCGCGTCGTTTGTTAGGGTTATCGGTATTCGATGCGCCAGTGACCGGTGCAAGGGCAACAATCGATCCATCTTTGTTTGGTCGCTGCGCAGCCTTTCCGCCGGTCGGAGAGATCATCCTAGCCGCAAGTGCGAAGAAGGCGTAGCTGTCGGCACTCTTCGTACCTCCTGCATTGGAGAGCTTGACGACGTTCTTCCAACCGTATCCGTCGTTGCTGCCGGCACCGTCAGCCGTCTCGAGGCCGGGCACTGCGTGGGTCATTTCGTGGACGAGAGTGGCGGAAAAGACGTATGCCACATCCATGGCAGTCCTAAGTGGATCGTCCATCCAGTCACCAATCTTCTTGATTTTCCGAGCCAGACTCGGCTTATCCCCCGTATCCGAGAGGGATTGGACGTGAGCCTTTTGCATTTCCTTGACATAAGGGGGGCAAAGCTGCATGACTCGCGGCAAAGTGTCCTTGGTGTATCTTGTGGTCACCGCCTATGCGAGTGTTAGTGGACGATAAGTGAGGTACCCATGCTCTAGCCACTTACCTGGACGCCCTTCGTGCTGAAGATGCTATTGGACTTGCAAGCTTTGTAAAAGTCACTCATCTTCTCTTGTACATTGAGCGACGTGTCACAGTAGATGCCCTTCTCCTTCTTCCCCTTCACCGTTTTGCCATTCGCGTCCTTGTAATCGCAGTACTTGTCTTCCTCAAAACGAGAATAGTCACAATAGATGATCAGATCTGTGCTGTGCAAGCCGGTGTATGGCTTTGCAGGACTCTTCTCGGGCTCTCCATCTTTAGCATTGTTGTAAAAGCTGATTAAAGTATACCTGCTCTGAACATCACCCCACTTTGAGTTAGATTTATCGACGTTGCCATTCGTCAATGCCTCCTCAAAAACATATGAGACGAGGTCTTTCTGGGCGGTGTAGGTATCACCACTTCCTGGTTTCTCGAGCGCCGTAAGGGCGTCTTGCGCGGCGGAAGACATGTCGAATGCGCTCTTCATGCCATTGACCACCAAATCCTTATACGGATTACAGGAGTCATCCAGGATGTAGGCCCAGGTGCTGGCGGAGAAAGCCGCCAGAGTGGCGGCTTTGTAGCCGGCGAGCTTCATGATGGGTCGAAAGAGAGAAATTCAGCCTCAAGGGCTGGGAAAGATGAAGCAACACCTCTCGAGGTGTGAAGGTTTCGAATGGATCAAGGGCTTGCCCGAGCACTTACTACTGGGAGCCTCGATAGAAAGAATGAACGACAGATGGGAAAGACCGTACAAACAAAGGAGTGCGATGAAGCGTCGCCGTTACATGCAGATTCGAGGAACACATGGCTACCCAGAAGTTAAATAGAGACTTGGGCACGATACCAACCGGTACTGATTGCCGCGTTTCTTCCTTCATCGCCCCGTTCGAGATTACGGTGGTATTCATCGCCTACCTCGTACAGGCCGACGACTCCACCATCGAAGCTTCCGGGTGCTGATCCTTCGTGGCTTGACAAGCTCCATCATTACCACATGTCAGCTATCGGCACATCTCCCCCGTTCTGGTCGGCGTCTAACAACAGCCATGTCGTTGGTAGGTAGCGAGTCAGCGCTCTTTCGCGCCGGCCGTTCTGTTTGATCGAACAGATTTTTGTAGTTTCAGAGAGTGGCCAGGTCGGTCGCGGGTGGCGGCGGGATAAGCCCGGCGACGTGCTGCGCCCACCGATACAACCCTAACACCGGTGTCAGAGGCTTGGGAGGGGTGGACTGGAGACTGGAGACAGAGGAGTCACAGTCAGCACAACGTCCCCCCACACGCTTTAGTAAAAGAGTGTTGGGGTTTCGGCTAGGTACATGTACACCCGGGCTGATCTGGTTACTTACTTACTCGTCGAATTGGAATCAATCAGTCAGCCCAGTCATCACAACGAATCCCAATAATTTGCTCGAGGCTTTCCTTCCTTCGGTGTTGTTCCTATCACCCGAAGATATCGGACCCCCGGGCCGCGAACACTGGATGTGAACGCAATGCCCGCGCGACGACCGGATCCTCCGCCCGCCCTACTGTTCGCAACGCGATGATGCTTCGATGTGAGGACCGACGAGACACCCTCAAGCAAGGGTAAGGTACATGGGTGTTCGGCCGTTTGAACTCGTCCGCGAGCATCCCGAGTCTTCCGCTCTCCCGGGATGTGAATAGATACATGTAGAGGCAAATTGAGCGGAAGCAGCCTTTCCCGTCCAGTCGACGGTAACAGCTGAGCCCGCCGTGCTCGCTGCCCAACGCGGGGGCTGGCAATCCTAAACAGGCGTACGCGCAACCGTTGGTTTCCGATGTCCCTAAGAATATCCGGAATCCTTCCTCTTAACTAACCCCCCCCGGGGGAATTGCTAGGGGGGGGAACAACCTGTCTCTCACAGGGACCCCTCACGCGGGGGCCGGTTTATGTAATTCGGACGGTGCAGTGCTGTGGTCCCCCGAGGAGACCCACGTGTGCCACTGCCCATGTTGCCGGGCCCCGGTGAAAGGTGGAGCCGGGCCGGGGCTGGGGGGAGGTCGGAGAATACTACATACTCATACTTCTCCACTATTACTCTGCACAGCCGCTTTATCCTGATACATGCCTCATGAAACCCCAGGCTTCTCGAACTTCGGGGACGCGCAGCCGTTCCTGTGCAATCTCCCACACAACGTGGACGGGGATTTCGCTTCGTCCACCTATCTGTCTGCCTAGAGGATGGAATGTTCATAGCCACCGCCGTTGGCTTCACTTGATCGATTACATCATACGCCCGGGCCCGAACAGAACCGATCTCCGAAAGATAGCCACACGATTTGAAAGCACGCATCAAAGTCTCGCGGATCATGGAAGGCTCTACCGATCGGAGACATCCTTCAAGTTCCTATCTGTACTTCGTTTAGCTATTTGATCATAACATCAAGACAAGATGCGAAGGTGCGGGAATGCTGAAGATATCAAGAAAACCCAGAAGCTGCGCCGCACTAATGCACCGCGACAGCTGCCACACAAACGCCCGCGCCAGCTGACCCTCCCGCTCCCGGATCAGCCTTCCCGGGGAAGCCTGCCGAATCGGCTCTTCTCGCGGAGAACGATCCAGCAGCAAACGTCCGACCAGACCCAGTCTCCTCTGTTTCGGCGTCTCCCTTATGAAGTCCGGCGCCTCATCTGGTCCCATATCGTTGCCGGTCACTTGCTGCATATTGTGCGCATACCCGGGAGGGTTCGAGCCATCAAGTGTGCCGAAGATGTCGACCCGGAGCTAGAAACGCGCGGACACCATTGCTGGGGTATCAATAGCGGAGGCCCTTCGATGGGAACGACCCCTTGGTACTACGACGGACCATTACGAAACCACCCGGCACGGCCTTTGAACTGTCTCGCCCTCCTGCAAACATGTCGGATGATCTATGGCGAGACCATCTCCATGCTCTACGCCGATAATCTCTGGGACATCGATCACCTGGATACGCTATTCTACCTAGAACGCTCCGTGTTACCGAGGCGCCGAGAGGAGGTGCGCATGCTGAACCTGACCTGGGACTTCAAGTATCACACCTCTACAAGCCCCGTTCCGTACGATATGTCGACCTGGCGCCAGGCCTGTGAGACTCTGGCAAGCTTCGTCGGCCTGCAGGAACTCACCCTGCATCTCACCGGCGAAATCGACCTGTCGCCCGGACTGTATTGGAAGAGTCGGTGGGGCCCGCTTCTGGAGGAGCTGCGGCTGATACGGGCGCCTCAGCGATTTGAAGTCTTTCTGCCCTGGCCCGAGGACAAATGCGCAGAGGCCGCTGAGGAAGGGAACTACCCGTTTCGAATACGTTCGAGGATGGAGAAGCCTCCATTTCGCGACAGTCTCGCAGACGATACGATCGAACCAGGCACATACAAGTAGGAAGCCTCGAGAGGCGTGTGATTTAGCGACGACACGCATGCATAGCGAATAGGTAGACACCATAGTTAGCAAGATTAATCGACATGTACGAGACTAGTCCGCTGGACAGCACATGAATGCACATGTTGGCAATTTCTTGCCATCCTTACGGCCATTAACAGTATCCATATTGCCAAGGCGATGCCATATAAAGGTTAGGTTTCTTTTTGGGCAATGGCGGCCTATCTTCACGCCTCCCAATTTCGTCCTTTACATATCGAGTAGTTGCAATCTCGCAGAGAGAGACTATCGAAACCGACCTCCAAAATTACATGCAAACAATAGCATTCGGAATGCATGCACCATTGGGGCGGTGTTCGATTCCAACGCACTAGAGCCGACCCGTCAGCTGGTGCTAATAGATAGAAGAAGCCAAGAAGGTTAGTGAAGGGTGGAATTTACACAATAATATCCTTTCTTGCAACCCGCGGCGCAGGGTTTGCTCGCAGCAACGGAGCCGGGAGCGGCTCCAACACAAGAGACGAAAGCGATGAACGTGAGAAGGATGAATCGCATTGTGATTAAGCTGGTGATTGAATATGCTGTGATTTGCAAGTATACTTCTAGCTCTAGTATCCGGTGTCGGAGTACACACCTTTATAGCTCCTACCCCAGCTTTCGGCCTCGAGACCCCGCATCGTGACAGGGACTAAGATGCTGACCCGTGTAGCGAGCCGTGGCGGCTCTAGCATGCTGCAGGTTTCACATATTAGGCGGGGGAGACAGCCACATGTCCGGGTCGATCATGAGTCTAGAACGTCGCCAAAGCTCGTAGCGCCGCCTTTAGCACGTCGTTACAGCTTCTCATAGGCTCGAAGGAATGAGGTAGAAAGAGAAAGGAGACCGGGGTTGTTTCAGATTTTAGATGCATCTTTGGAGAACAGTTGGAGTGAAACTTAGAGCAACGAATGGAATCAGACGAGATACTGTCAAGTCTAATAATCGATCATGGAATAGATGTTAGTGTCGTAATTGCCGATTGCGAACTGCTCTTCGTTCCTGAAACCTAGTCCAACTATCCCAACCAGTACTCATCCGTATCCGTGTTCTCCGTCCAAGGATGCGAATCAAGCGTGTATAATCGCACATGCTTGCCGTCGGGGTCCTCACAGGCCAGCAACCAGCCTTTTGCGCCCGTGAAGACGCGCGAGTGCTTCACGTTTTTACTTTCGAGCCACTTCTGCCACGCCTGCAGATCCTCCTCGCCCTGCACCGACCACGTGACCGGATCCCACCCGACCTGCGCCTTCGCTTGCTCGGGGCTCTGTCGCACCTCTACCCAGACGTCGCCGGGTCCGCGCATGATCTCGGCGTAGATGGTCCCATCTGGCTTGCGGTGCGTGAACTCGGGGATGGTCGCGAAGCCGAGCACGTCGTTGTAGAAGGCTTCCGTGACCTTCAGGTCGCTTGCGGCGAGCTTGATGTGGTGGAGTCCTTGTAGCTTGGGGGGTGTGGAGGTGGCCATGGTTGAACCTTGAGATATGCAGGTTGTGAAATAGTCTAGGTTGCTAATTGCCCATCAAATGGTCAGTTTCGACTGTCTTCGTCGAAGCTGGGGTCTAGTCTTTGCTTGTCTGGTCGTGTCTACTTGGCGAATCCCGGGCCTCTTTTATACCGGTATCCCACTCCGTTGCGGCTCTTCAACTCGGTAGAGCATAAAAGCCTACATGTAGATAGCTCGCCCTTCGGCACTGTGGACACCGAGCGCATGAAAAGTGCTGGGTAAGCTTTTGGCGGGCCGCGACAAGCCGCACACTCTCCCCGGGCCCGAACCGATCTGGTGCGGCGGAGTGAGGGGCCTAGCAACCCCGGCTGGGGTGACCAGAAAGCTTAAGCACAGATTTGCGGGGTGGGCGACCACCCGCCTGAAGTACAATGTTTTTGGGTAGGTGACCACCCGCCCCGCCGCCCCCACACCGCCCCCACCGCTGCCAGTCAGTGAGTTTAGGGTCCTCACGAGAGGGCAAACAAACGGCTTTATTCACTTACATTCACACACGTTTAAGCCAACAGTATTTATTTGACATTTTGGTAATTCAATTCCAGAGCGAGCTGGTCAAATGGTATCGTTAACGTGAGACAGCATAATTCCCGCAACGGTGTCCTCTTTGGCCGAGTCAAATGGTATCATTAACGTGAGATAGCATAATTCCTGCAATGGTACCCTCTTTGGCTGCACCCTGGTTTACGCCGACTCGCTCCGGTTACCAGGGGAGCCACTTTTTTTTATCTTTTTATTGATGGCTAGGTTGCTAGGTAGATAATGCATAATCAGTACCTTGGAGCTATTTCTGCCTGCGCATAGATAAACATCCATCTCGGCATGGGGGTCTCTGCACCAGTAGCGGATGGTCTGTTCTGGCCATGCCGCCGCCACTAGAAGGGCACTCGGTGCCGAGCCCGATGGAGATCCCCGGTTATAACTGCTCACTGATGGTCCGTAGAACTAAGCATTGCTCCTTCCAGCAGCTTAACATCCACTAGATGCGTATGTGCACGTAGTCTTCCCAACGGTTCCGGGGTCCCTGCCTCCAAGAGCCGCTCCGGTTCTCGATCGCCGGGCCATCGTCGGGCCGATACCCCCCGGGTGGATCGGTCCATTAAGGGGGGACGGCTGGAATGTCGCGTTGGGGGTGGGCGGGCTTGCCTCTGACGTCAAAGCCCGGCACTGGCGGCCCACACGTCAGAGAGAGAGGCGTTCCTTGCTTTTTGGGTGTGTGGCTTGAACGATGGAACTGTGATGGCATCGATGGGCAACTGGAAGCGCGCCGTTGGCATGCAAGGGTCGTCGTTGTCGTCAGGGCACGGCGGGGGCGACAAGCGTGTGCAGTATATCCCCGAGCCTCTAGCCAGCTTTCCTTCACGATCCATCCTCCACTACCGACATTCCCCAGTATCGGTGCGACGCCCTTACCTTCCCACCGCCTGATCCTTCCCATCGCCGCTACAAACCGATCCAGCCATGCCTCTCTTCGGCAGCAGCAAGAAGGACGACGGCGTGCCCGCGCAGCCGTCGCCCGCGCGGACCTCGACGTCGTCCCGCCGCGGCCTCTTCTCCTCCTCCGGCCACCGCAGCTCCGGCAGCAGCTCCTCGTCGAGCGACCACGAGCGCCGCTCGCCGCCGGCCCATCGCAGCAGCATCCTTTCCAAGGGCAGCAGCACCGCCTCCGCCAAGCCCAGCCTCTTCCACCGCAACCACGAGGACCCGTCCATCACGGCCGCCCGCGAGCGCGTCGTCGCCGCCGAGCAGGCCGAGAAGGAGGCCGACCGCGCCCTGCACGCGGCGCGTGCGTCGGTGCACGACGCCAAGGCACACGTGCGCGATCTCGAGCTCGAGGCGAAGGAAGACGCCCGTCGCGCGAAGATCAAGGAGGAGGCGGCGGGCAAGATCGG
>JANIPN010221325.1:1504-11509 GCA_027478595.1 Erythroxylum anguifugum | reverse complement strand
TGCCCCGGATCCTGCGTGCCTCGGAAGACGGGGAGAGCTGCTTCAGCTGCTTGGAAAATCACATACTTGACTTGGAATCTTCATACTTCACCTTCTTTTCGTTCATCGTTCTGTATTTGCGAGATCCAGAGGTCATATGACAGGATGGCGGCCGAAGCCTGGGCGATCCCCGTCGGCACGCTTAGCGCGATCTGCGTCCTCGGGATGCTCTTCTTCTGCTGGTGGTAGGTGTCTGACCGGCGATCAGAGTGGCGCACAGGCATTGACTCGAACCCCAGGTTCCCACGCACCTGGAAGAAGGGCACGCGGCAAGAGCTCGAATTGATCGCAGAGCAAGGGCGGATCAACAAGCAGAGCCAACTAGGCTCAGCGGACGACCTCGAGGATAGGGATGTACTGCAGAAGCCGCCGAAGACCTTTTTGTACACACCCCCAGCCTATTCGACTTATTGAGGCGGGAGAGAGGGATAGAGGAGGGCGAATGGCAGGGATAGATCATGTTCTGTTCATGACGAAACGAGAATATACATTGCATTATGCAATAGGAACATCTAATCGATTAAACCGGCGCATCGACACCGTGTTGACCTAGCAGATCGAGAATTTGATTTCCTAGCAGATTCAATCTAACACAAGGTGAATGAGTCACAAGACAGATAGTGTAAAACTCGCCTCAATGGATTGATCGAGGCTAGTATGTAGCAAAGGTCAAGACAAGGCATGATTTGACGACTCCACAGAGCGCACTATGGGATTAACGCCCAGCCGTAGAAGCTCTCACGAGCTCTTGGGGCCCGACTGGTAGTAAGTATGCTCACGCACGATCTTCCACTTCCGCACCGCCTCGTCCGAGAGGCTCCCATCCCACTCGCCCTCGCCCTCCCACCGCCACCAGAAGAGATTGACGCCTTTCAGATGCATCGTGTCGCCCGCTTTGAGGCCTGCGAATTCAACGGCGAGATCGCCCTCACATCGCATCTCAGCCACCACGAATTCCGGTGAGAAGCCTGTGACGCTCGACTCCGGGACGCGGAACGCGGGCATGGCGGCGTACGCGCCCGCGTAGAACGGGCGGATCGCGTCGGCGCCCTCGAGATGGATGCCGTTGACTGTACATGCCTGGATTAGCCGGCTCCTTTTTAGTCAAAGGAGCGCAATCAAGTTCACATACATTTGTCGCTGAACACGGCGTCTTTCGTGTACCAAGACATAAGCGCATCCACGTCGCGATTCAATGATGCCTCCTTCACGCCCGCCAGGCGTGCCTGGATCAAGGCTTGGATCGTTTCTTGGCTGGGCATCTTATTTGTATATAGGGCTCAATACTGACTTGCTAAGTTATACTCAATGTGGAGACCTGAAGAGAAGCAAGTCGCCGACCCGAACGATATTAATACTGGTTGCTGGTACTCAGCAAATACTGGCCGAGCCGCTCAAGACAGCCCTGTGTGACGCCTTGCCAACTGCCTCGTCTGCCTCAATATCTCTTTGGTGTGTGCATTTAGCGTATTGGATGGCATCTTGAAACTGCCTAAAGTCCTTGTCCCTGAATGACCCGATGTGGAACTGTCTCAGGCTCGATAGCGGGATCGCTGATCTTATCGTCGGGACGGACGATCCGTATGACGGGCAACCCAGTGCTCGCCAGGTTTGGGTTTGCACTAGGATATGGGGCGTCCGCAACGTCACACATAGTCGCAGTGGATGCTGGCACTGACACAGGTCACACGTCGCATCGCCTCATCGTGTCACATCATCTATACCTAATCCGTCAAGTTGCTCCCCTCAAAGTTATCTCTCCGGCAACGTCCACACATTCGCGAACGCACGCCTTGCACGGTGCACGCTCGCCCAGAACCCCTGCTGTGTTTCATCTTCGTCGTAGTCCGCCGTGTCGTTATCGCTGGGTGGATTGACACCCACAAACATACTCTTCTGGCGGGAGATCAACGTCAACATTTCCTCATCCCCTACGTCTTGCGCTAGCTGCAACGGACGTATAGGCTCCGCAGATGCCGGATCGGTCACCGTCCCCATAATGTCTGCACCGGAGTCCAGTAAGCGCGCAGTGGCGGTGACATTCGCTAGTAGAATGGCCCAAGCGAACGTTGTTTGTAGGAACATGCGATTATCTGCGTCGATGGGAGCGCCAGCAGCTACCAGAAGCACTGCCACATCCCAATGGCCGGCTCGCTGTGCACAGGTCAACGGATCCATCCCACCAGTAGCCTGGTCCGCACCCTGAGCCGTCGAAGATAACTTTGAATGCAACAATGAGCGCACGTTGAGAGGCACTGGCGGATGTGCTAGTAGCTTCATGACACGATCGGTGATCCCCTGTCGAGCAGCAATATATAGCGGGGTTTCACCGGCGTGGTTGGTGAGATCTTGTGGAATCGCGTTGGCTTCAAGAAGCAAATCCAGAACGCCCGGATCGTGGGCCTCAATCGCAAAGTGCAACGCTGTATTGCCAGTGTCGGGGTCCTGGTCTGCCAATACGGAATCCGGCCTTTCATCGGGGTGTTTTACACGGAGCTGTAGCTCGTCCCTGAGCTGAAGCCGGACCAGCGACCAGGTAGGTAGCGTTGCCTTGTGTGTGACCACCTGTTCTCGGATCTCATTGTCGCTAGTGTCTTGCCGTACAAGTTGGTGTATTACGCGATAGTGAGGCATCGTCCAAGCATTTTGGCGTGCAACATCTAGAGGCGTCCGCCCTATCGAATCCTTGGCATCCCAATCTGCGTTGCTTGCAAGTAGTGTCTTCACGGCTTCTGAATGACCCAACCGACTCGCATAGTGAAGTGGTGTCGATGAACATACATCCTTCGCGTTGATCTCTAGGTCTCCGGTGTCCAGTAAGAACTGAATAACTCCTTGGTCGCCTTGCTGAGCAGCAATATGCAACAAGGTACGGCCATTCTCGTCTTTGGCTTTCACAGTCTGTTTTCTTTTCACCAACAATCGCACGATCTCGATGTTACCAATCCCCACCGCATTGAAGATTGCTTTCTGATGAACAGTGTCACCGTTTTCGAAATCAGGTCCTTCGGCATTCAGCAAGTCAGTTACGATCTTAGGATCGGGGAATCTCGCAGCCTCGCTGATTGCCGTCTCCCCCATTTTCGTTCGAGCGTCTAGACGTACTCTAGTATCGGTGATTAAGAGCCGAACGATTCGATGTTGTTGCTGAAGTACAGCGTGGATCAATGCGGTACGCCCCTCGTTGTCGCGTACGTTTAATTTGAGGTCGGCACGTTTCAGTAAGAGTTGCACCATTGGATCATCGCCTGCGTGCGCAGCGAGCATTAAAAGTGTCATGTGTTCGCGAGGCTCACATTGGATGTTCACATCGACCTGTTGGGTATCCAAGATCCGCTTGGTAATCCTCTGCCGAGCCTGTCTATCATCATACTCTCCATTATAAGCATCAAACAAGGCATGTCCACCTCGACGACTCCACACTTTCACGGATGCGTGTTCCACCAGAAGTAGTTCCACAGTACTCGGATTCCCTTGCCGACACGCATACATGAGAGCAGTCTGTCCGTAGTCTGGATCTTTAGAGTTGACATCAAGTCCATACTGAAGAATGAGGTCTTTAATTGCTTGATCCATTCCGTAGAATGCTGCAATGTGGAGACCGTTGACTCCTTTTCGAACATCCAAGCTATTAGAATTGAGGCCTTTGAAGTAGCAAATTTGCATAGTGGACGCAATCTTTCCTTCATCACTTAAGAAATCCAGAAGCATCTTGTACACTTCCTTGTTGTCGTAAACTGGGCTGACATGGTAAGCCCAGAACTGTGCTGCATATTCGAGAAGTGGAAGTCTCTCGATACGCTCAGACACGAGGTCCTCATCGTCTGCACAAGGCTCTTCGAGCTCGGAGTAGTTGATACAGGCCAATAGCTTTTGCGCAACATCCACATCTCTTCCTGGAAGCTGTGACAGATTCTTTCGCAACCACTGAAGTAGATTCAGGTTCATACCCATGCCATCAGGAACACTCAGGATCAGTCTATTACTGTTCATGAGAAGATCTTTCTCTCGTGTTCCCCCGGTCGAATCATAACCATCCTCATCAATGCTCATATCAAGCGCATGTCTAAGCATTGGGAATGTCAGTCGCATCTTAGTCGCAGCTATCCAGTAAAATGCATCCAGAATGGGCTTCCGAACTGCTTCCGGCTGAAGCAGCTTGAACTCTTCGAGCACTGATTTGAAATCCTCCGACATTCCTTCAGGAAGCTGTCTTACCGACTCTTGTATCTTTTGAACGGATTGTAATGGTTCAATCAATTTTATGTGTTTTTCGGCTTTTCGGTAGTCTCCTGGCGAGATCATTGCAATAACAGAAGGTATCTCCTCTCGCAAGTTTGGGTCCTCCGCAAATGCACGCTCAAGAGGAGTTTCGTTGATGTCATAAGTACCCAAACTCTCGTTCAAGTTACGTTCGCCATCAAACCCTGTAAATCGATTGATCTCCCATGCTATGTATTCCGAGATCTCGTCTTTTTCGGGGTAGATGGGTAATTCCACCCGGTCCGCATAGACCATGGGATGGCCTTTTCCACATGAACAGCCCTTTCCAATACAAGCTTCGCAATACTCCTGCTCTTTGCAGGTCTTACAGTACTTGTATATCTTTAGATCTCTTTCTCCACAGTTGGTGCAATCCACTGCACGTGGGGCTCTGTACGCCTCCGCGGTCCGATCAGTTACCATGACGCATACATTATCAGCACCACCGACTATCTCGCGTAGTTTGCGGGTAAACTCTTGCGATATTTGGAGTGGTACCTCGTTCCATGCATCAATAATCAGAAAAGTCTTGCTGTGCAATTTAATCTCCGTTTTTAGGATACTGGTAAGGTCTTTGAGATCCGGTCTACGACTGAATCGCTTGCCATCCTTCAGCAATCTATCCAAGAGTTGCAGTAGTGCTTGTCCATTTTGACTCAGCACGAGCTGGTCAACGAACGTACAAATCAGATCGATGGTGGTAATTGGATCATTTTTGGAGTCGATGAAAAGGCTGAGGATAAGCGCGTCAGGAAAATCTTCTCCGAGCTTCTGTACAAGCTGAGAACAAAGTACCGTCTTGACTATCAGTTAATTGCAGCATGCGACCATCAGGACTTTACCTTGCCAGCTCCCGGCTTCCCAAAACACCAAAGCCACCATGGCGGGGCCTCGAGCCACGATGTGAACTCTTTGCGTTCAATGAAACGACTCAGGTTCGGGAAGATGTTCGTGCTGTCGACTGGATCCGTTCCATGAAGTTTTCGATTCTTCCCAAGCCATGTCAAGAGGTACTCTCGACGTCGTTCCAGCTTAGCCTCATCGCTCTCGCTGACAGTCTGGTGGAACGTTGCGTTACCATAAATTTGTCCAATCTGAATACCCGAATTATCACTTCCTGTGAACTGTGCGGCATTTTTGTTGACGAAGTCCATCCGAAAAAGGCCCTGTTGGTTGAAGATCTCTATGAGCAAAGATGATTGATATGACTGATGCCAACATGGAGATTTTATATTAGTTCAGGATCGGTTTAAAAGGTTGGGATGCTGGGACGCCCGGTTAACACAGCTAATCTTAGCTCATAGTGGGGTCAAGCGTCAGAATTAATAACGCCCGGTTCCGCGGAATTGAATATATTAACGGGTGGGTACACGGGAGCTTAGACAGCCATCAAGTCAGCGCCTTCCTGGACGAGGAGGCTCCTGCAAGCTCAGTGATGAGCGAACGATCATATTACAGAATGTAGCTTCGGTGTTATATTGTACAGGTATATGTCCAAATTCTATATGTACATACTGGGAATTGAAGAGAGGAAGCTGGGACCGCCCATGGTATCATCTCTTAAAGCGGCCTGAGGTGGGCGGGGTATCTAGGGCTATGGGCGTACTTTGACTGCCGGAAAAGCAGCAGGGTTCGCGGGGACGTCGATGACCTCAGTGAATCCACTCTGGGGAGTGAAAGTCTGTGGGTTTAGATTTTGGAACTGCCTGCAAGCAAAATCAACCGGCTGGCGAGGCTCGCAGAATCCCACCGGGGCTGAAGTCGGCTTCCTTCTGCCAAAAGTCGATTTCATCAAGCCTGATCCGCGAAACTCCGTCTCCGTCTCGCGGATGCACTTTGGCTGACCGGGCCTGTTTCCACAGGTAAAGTCGAGCGTGTTGCAAAATGCTCGCGGCCGTAATGAAGATGCACAGTCCGCTGGCTCGGTACATTTCCGTTTGCAAACGCGGATGGTAAAGAATTCACCCGCCTTGCATACAAATGTCGGGAGGCATACTTCATCTGCAAGAATGTCGCACTGCTCGGTCGTAGTGCATCCTTTGTTTAGTCTGAGAGAGTATGGGTCTTTGAGCCGGTTAACGTTCAGCTCCGCACCAAGATCCACATCGAGCCCAGACGTCGTGGAGTTGTCCAGTGGAACTTCTTTCAGCAATGCTACAGCTGGCGTAGGCACGGCCGTCACAATGAGCTTGCCGTCTGATCCTTCACCAACGAGCACACGATCTGGGGCATTGAATCCAGCTGGAAGGATTGGTGTTCGAGATGGAGAACCATACCCGCCCCATGACTGGATTTGTTTCTGGTCCGGACCATTTGTATTGGTTTTGTTTGACGAGTCGAAGTTGGTTGACTCTTTTACGCACTTCTTACCATCTCCCCAGACTGCATCTGCCGCATATGCCCACAGCGCCGTGAAATTGTTAAACGTGTCAAGGGTCCAGTATATACGGCAGTCGGCTGCTTCATAGGCAAATTGCAAGGGGACATCTTCGCCTTTTCGTACTTGGTCGCGAAGGTTGATCGTGGCACCGGCAATTGACAGAGCCACCTCGTTGAGATGTGACGCAGGCAGAATGCTTTTGATGCTGTCATTAAGTGTCGAACCGAGCTGCATGTCACCATCTAGTGAGCCTGTCTCGTACAGCAGGGCTCCACGTGAGCCCCCAACAGCCTGCATGGGACCAATGTTTGGGCGGCCGCCCACAGCTACAGTTCGTACTCCTGCCTCGTGATGCATCATCTCAACGAAAGTTGCGCATGATGATTGGCATATCCCATCTGTGAGGATCAGGATATCAGAAGCTGCATATGGCTGAGGGCTGACGTTGCTTCGATTTCCATAACCGTAAATCGCAATACCGAGTGGCTGTAGAGTCTCTGAGTCTGCGCCTCCAGTTGCAAATTCATCGAACTGGATGTTTGACAAGTTGTCTCGTTGCAGAGTGGAAAAAAGGTCGTCATTGGAAGAATGCGGGCCAAAGAATTCGGGCCACGAAGTGAAGGCTTGTCCGGTTTCGGCGTCGGTGTAATCAAGGACAGCCCAGGGGAGATCAGTCAACTCAGCTATCCATGACTGGTTGAGTGTGTCCTTGTTGGTTGACCAAAATTGCGTAAACGTAAGCCCAAGGGCATTAGACACATCGAACGAGCGCATCCTGCTCCCCGTGAACGGATCTATGCCAGGGAAGAACTGTTTGAATGCATCCACGGCCAGTAGGGCGTTGCCGCCATAATTCTGCTGTACATCGAGCACGATCTTCTTCTTACCGGCCGACTTGCTCTTCTCCAAAAACTGACCGATAGTCTCCGAAAAGCTCGATACCGCCGTATCAAACATCTCGAAGCTAGGAATACTGAGGACGGCAACATCGGAGTCTGCGAGGAAATAGCCCGTAAGCACACCTCCCGTTCCTAGATCTGGCTGTACAATGAATGTATCATTGGGGTATGCTTGAACTTGGGCCGCCTCGAACCAGTTACGCGGCGCGGGCTCATCTGAACCGGCTGCTGGATCAGACTCGTCGGCTGTGGGATCGAACTCGTCGGCTGTGGGATCGAACTCGTCAGCTGGTGGGGGAGCGTCTGCGCTGGCTGGTGGATTGCCATCATTAGACAGTAAATCATCACTGTTCTGGGGGAGTTGCCCAAGCACAAAGAAATTGTAGACCTCTTCTCCAGTCGTCAGTGCCGGGGTGAGGATAGGGATATCGATCAACGCGCGCCACGAGCTCTGCACCACTTTTCCGTTTTCAAGTTTGAAATCTAGGCGATCGCCAGGGTTGAAGGGGGTCCCGCCATTAAACACCGGAGGAATGAACTGGATGTCGCCGGCAGGCGTCTGCATGAGCGCATTCCAATCGGCATTGGGATCGATCAAACCCTGGGAATTGGTTGCGGCGAACTGAGTGAGCCACTCGACTGCATCTTGTCCATTGATTTCAACGATGGGTGAGGCTTTTGTTCCGCTGGCCTGTGCGTCGAGTAAGTCATTCATCAAATAAGGCCGAGGTACCTCGACCCCGTCCGTAGAGACCGAGCTTATTGCGTACTCGCTTCCGAACCCGAATATACTGCTCACCCCGATGGAAAGCTGGAGGTGAGCATCGTGAGCACTTTGAACCACGCGAAGCACCGCAGTTTCGAAGTCATTTTCGTTGGTGAAGGCATTCGCATCCACTGCCCGTTGGACGATGTCTAGATCGCTGAGAATGTCCGCTGGAGGCTGCTGGTAGCTCTTCGGAGGGTTCTTCAGATAGGCGAGGGTGCTTTGAAAGGCTAGGGTATCGCGGTAATATTGGAGGAATTGCGATGCCACCGAGCTATTGAATGGGATGGTCGCCGTGCAAGCGGCGACGTCTGCGGCGTTGAAGACCTGCACTGCCGATCGTTAGTCCAGGTGACCGGTCTCGGCCGTGCTCGGGGCATCGTACCGTCGTTCAACTCGAACAATGTCTCACAGGCACCTGCACCCTCCTGCCTTCGCACGGGACTCGGGCGACCAGCGCGCCGGAGATCGCGGGAACGGCGGGGGAGCGCTGACCCGGGGGTTGCTGCCAGCAGCAAGAGCGTCCACGCCACCAGTGCGAATAGCTGCGACAACATCGCCACCCTTCAACGTTCGTTATACTTCTCGGTGCCGTGTGCGTGCCATCGTGGGGTCTGCAGATGGAGGCGACCGTCCGTCTTATTCTATCGCGGCCACTTATGCTTGCGGTCCTGGTCGTCTTACGCACGTGGAATTGCCCCCCGGCGTGGCTCAGTCGCAACCCCCCCCCCCAAACCCATCATGCATCAGCCGCACCAACGAGGGCGTGCCCAGCGACTTTTCAGCTGTTGGTTCGACACGCAGAAACGGCCAAGCCCCAGCTCTCTGACAGGTCATCCTGCTATTTTCTTCACCGAGAGCGGCCGGCGAGGCAGTGCAACCTTCTGTCGCCGGGCATAGGGGGTGGTCAGACTGTCCGACCAGACGTAAAAGCTTAACCGGGCGTTCGTGGCGGGTCGTAATCCAGCAACGTCCGGCGCCATCCGTCTGTCCTTTCCCCCCTGGAGTGTGGCGTTTGAACCGTTTGGCAACTGCGACGCTCCCTAACACTATCCGCATGACAACGACATCCAACGTCGCAGTGAGCAGCTCCCTGGGTGCAGTAGATCTCGCGCAAACCTGCACATGTTGCTCATGTAATACCCGGGGATCGAGTGGCGAAGAGCATCGTTGAATGGGCTTTGCCGAGTGACCTATCCTAATACATTGTCATCATTCAGCTTGGTCCCGCTGCTAACCCTCGGAAGGCACCCGGAAGCTCTAGTCACTTACCAGGCAAATCGTCCATGCCCGCCTCGCGGCTCCAACTAGGCGGAGACCGTCGATGCTTGCGTGGCGTTAGATCCTCCATTACGAATCGCCTGAGTGTGCGCGTCGACTCGGTGTAGGCGAAAGGTGCGGCTGAGGAGTCTGCGGCCGGGCGTGTTTCAGAAGTTAAAAATGAAAAAAGTGGGAAGGGGAGGAGCGGGTAGGTACTAGTAGATTGCGACGGAGGCTGCGCATAAAGCTCCGATAGGGGAAGCGCTAGGAACCTAGATTCAAAGCAGCCACTGGTACATGATCTTCTTGTACACCCCCGAGGCATGATCCGCCTATCACCGGCCAGTGTGTACTTGAAGCCGATATGCTCGAGAGGTAGTAGATACCCGTCCCACATG